>JAQQPU010025109.1:0-12220 GCA_029168905.1 Artemia sp. Kazakhstan ARC1039
TCTCTCTCTCTCTCTCTCTCTCTCTCTCTCTCTCTCTCTCTCTCTCTTAAAAACATTAAACCAGTTTAAATGTAGCTATATCTTTTTAGGTTGAACGATGAATGTATGGATAACTACTCTTAAACTTTAAATTGTCGATATGAATTGTATCATTTGCAAAGAATAAATAGTGGAAGAGTCGGGAAAGGTCGTTTTGGGAGAGAGAGGTGAAGACTCGGTGAATGAAGCTAGTCAATCAAGGAAGCGTAAAGATGTCACAGCAGTTATTGGGGATCCTGTCCATAAGTCATGCAGGTCTAGCTTCACAAACAGGAAATCTATTGAACAGTACTTGTCATCGTTGTTGCAGGTAAAACAAAGTCAGAGGCGAGAATCTTCCCGTTTTTCTGGAAATTTCAACTTCAAATCCTATTGTCTCTTTTGCTCTACGCCAGTTACCTTTGACAGAACGAAGAAGAAGGAAGACAGTTTCAAGGCTAGAAAGAGAGACTTTGAAAATACACTAAGAGAGGTTTTTGGAAAGAGAAATGATGACTGGTCAGGAGCAGTGATAAATAGAATTCTTGCTGCCACTGCCGATCTACACGCTGCTGATGTAGTTTACCACAAATCCTGCAACTTAAACTTTCTAACGGAACGTAATATCCCCAACAAGTATAGCGGAATTCCTTCACAGTCTGGAAAACGAAAATCTGGTCGACCACAGAACTTGAATCAGAACGAGGCGTTCGAGAAAGTTGTCAAGTTTTTCCAGGCTAGCGATGATGAGCAAATAACACTGAATGATCTTGTTAGTATGATGAACGAGCTCATGGGCGATTCACAGGATTCTGGATATAGTGAAAGATACATGAAAAAGAAGATGCGAGATAGATTTGGTGAAAGTGCAGTATTTGCAGAGACCTACCCTCATCTTTGCGGCTTTTTCTTAACACTCTGTTCGTAGGAGACAAAACAGACAGGAAGGTTGCGTCAATAGGTCAGTACATGTTACAAGCCTGTCGGCCAAGAGCAATCAGACCACCTCTTCAGATTGGATTAGCTGTCCAATTGCATCATCAGTTTGGCAGCCACTTTCTAATTGACATGCTGAGTGCTATGGGTTTCAGCTCATCATATTACGAGAAGAAGCTCTTCGAGCGTAACGCTGTGGTTTCTAACAGCATAAACATAGAGGGTCTGGAACGAACTTTTTGCATGCAGCACATAGCTGATAACGTCGACCACAACGTCCGAACCCTTGATGGTAACGGCACTTTTCATGGCATGGGCATAATTGTTTCTGTGACGCCACTGTTGAGGTCTTCAACAGTACTTGAGAGGAGAAAGTTTGTTACGTCAAGGCAGATAACTGAACCGAACCAAATTCCCATTAAGTATCTCAGACAGACACTAGGACAACCTAACCTTCTTTACGATCCACTACAACGGGCTTCGATTCTGGATCCCTCAAAATATTGCGACTTGCTATGGAAGATGTCAGGAATTTTTCCTGCACCCTTGCCGAGCTGGCAGGGAGATATGAGCGAGCTGTATGTTGATACGCAGTCAGGCTCTTACACAGGGAAAGCCTCCATTTTCTTCATGCCCATGATAGATATGAGCTCAAGTGATCCTATTTGTATCTACCCAACACTCAGCTTCGTTTGCGAACAGTGTTCCAGATACGGTGCGACTCCAGTAATGATCTTCGATCAGCCACTTTACTGGAAAGCTCTTACCATTATTGCTGCCGAGACGGATGCAAGTCCTATAAAAAAAAATCATCCTGCGGCTGGGTGGCTTCCACAAACTCATGAGTTACATTGGGGCTGTTGGACAGATTATGGCTGACTGGGCACTGAACACACTTCTCTTCACTGAACTTTACGGCACTGAAGATGGCGCTGATTCAGCAAACACGGAAAAAATATTCAGTGCCTCCGACGAGCTTATGGAGTTCTTCACTGTTTATCTTGGTGCATTGGAAGGTCACACAGACATGCGAAGTATAGAGGAAAATCTGTCCCTGGCAGAAGACGCCAAGAAATTTTCTTCTCTTAAACAGTCACTTTCGGAAAAGTTACGTACGGCGAAACTGTGGATACAATATATGGAAATGATAGACATACTGAAGAAGTTCATCCAAGCAGAGCGTACGGGGAATTGGGATCTTCACCTTCAGGCAGTTGAATCTATGTTGCCCTATTTCGCAGCGTCCAACCACTTCCTATATGCGAAGTCTGCCAGGGTGTACCTGCAAAATATGAAACAGCTGGAAACTACCAATCCCGACGTGTTTGACAATTTTCAGAACGGGAGCCATGTTATCCGCAGATCCGAAAAATTTTGGGCGGGCCTGTCGTCAGATCTGGTCATTGATCAGGCCCTCATGCGCTCGTTGAAAACTAACGGTGGTCTTACAAGGGGAAGCGGCATGAGTGAGTTGCAGAGGCTGACTTGGTTACTCTCAGCACCAACTTGTAGTGCAATTAATTCGTCGATGCAAACTTTTGCTAAGGTCCAATACGAGACGAGCGAACAGCACAAAGAAGTTAGAGAGTCGAGGATTGAACGCGACAACCATGACACTAGCAAGCTCCTTTGCTTTCTTGCTGAGAATACCCCTTTTACAGAAGACCCGAGCTTGCGAAACATTATCTCTGGAGTTACAGCTGATGAAAAAGTCAACGTTGACACAGCTAGATCCGTCGGACAAGAAATCATGGATAGCATGACAGAGGAAAACGTCAACACGTACACATTCAAGAAAAAGTCTGTGGCCGTAACGCTTGCTAATAAAGCTGCACCAGTTATTGACGGACAGTCAGTTGCCGTTGATCCAGCATTCATGTTTCAGCGGCTGGTGACGGTTGCTGGAAATAGCGAAGATGATTTGGAGTCATACTTTAAGTATGAATTGTGTTCAACGCCTCCGTCACTTTTTGAAGCAAACGGACTTCCACGAACAGCCGATAAGCCTGCCCTCGCCGATGCGATCTGGCGTCTAGTTGCAGAGCAACATCCAAAAACTGAAGACTTCGTCAAAGATTTCAGTGACAAGCATGTACTTCTCGATGGTAGGGCACTGCTTCAGCGAATTCCTTGGGAAAAAAAACTCAACTTATAATAGTATCTGCCAGAAGTACGTTGACTACGTTGCATGGAAATACGGGGCGCAAAGGACGTCGGTGGTTTTCGACGGATACGACCAAGCACCTTCAATCAAAGACATCACCCATTTGAGACAGAAAGGGAAACGATCGTGCCCGCAGATCAATTTTATCAGGAATATGGTCTGTTCTACAAAGAAAGAAGTGTTCCTAAGCAACTTCAAGAATAAGCAAGCCATCATAACCATGACCAGTGAGTACCTGACAGAAGCTGGGTGTCAGGTATACCAAGCAGAAGGGGACGCTGATCTTCTCATTGTTCTAACCGCAGTTAGATCTGCTTCTCTTATGTCTACTGTCCTGGTCGGAGACGACACAGATCTGCTTATACTCCTCTGTTATCACGCACAGACAGATAGCCAAGCGATCTACTTTTACTCCGAACCTCGAGCTGAAATCTCAAAGAATAGAATTTGGGATATAAATGCAATGAAACTCAACCTTGGATCTCGTATATGCAGCACAATCCCGTTTGTCCACGCCTTCCTTGGGTGCGATTCAACTTCTCGTGTCTATGGCATTGGGAAGTCAGCGGGACTACAGCTTCTGATAAAAAACAACGAATTTTACGAATCCGCTAAAGTTTTTATGGACCCACTATCCACCAAGCACGACATTTCAGCAGCTGGGGAGAAAGCAATGATGCTTTTGTTTAAGTGTCCTGGCTCAATTTCAACCCTAAATCAGTTGCGTCATCTCAAATTCATCGAGAAAGTTACAGCATCTGCTTCGTATGTTGAGTCTAAAGTTCTCCCTCCCACCAGTGATGCTTGCAGCTTCCACTCATTTCGAGTTTATTTGCAAGTTGAATCGTGGAAAACCCTGGGATTTAATCTCGACCCTGGCCAGTTCGGTTGGGTAATTCAGAATGGATTATATCGCCCTATTTTTGGTGAACTCCCCGCTGCTCCCAACTCTCTCCTTGCAGTTTTTCGCTGTAACTGCAAAACCGACTGCTCAAATATGCGATGCACTTGCAAAAGAAATGGCATGAAATGCACCTGGGCCTGTGGAGCTTGCAAGGGAACAAGTTGTGCGAACTGTGTTACAATTGTGTTTCTCGGAGTTGATGATCTCGAAGATAACGAAGATCTATGAATGTTGCTATTTCGTTTTTTGTCACATTTGTATATTATATAACTGAAAAGTTGAGAATGCTTTAATCGTTAATTAAACCATCAAAATGGGTGATAGTTGTCATTCTACATTTTAAGACCGGTTTCTTTCAGATTCAGCGTAGTTTCACACTAGATGAGAAAATTTACCCTCCTCCCACATACTTCCCCTTTAAATATTGATAACCGTAGTTTATCCTTTCAGTTTGAGATCATTTTCAGATTCAGCGTACTTTATTACCCCTAAATGCATATTGTTTTTCGTGGTTTTACGCATTTTTGCAAAAGACATATTTCTCCTTCTCATTATTTACCTCAACCCCAAAAAAATGTATTTGTGAAAGTATTGATTTTACGTTCAAATAAAGGTGATTTTCATACTCATCGTGATCTAGTACCCTATTCTAGACATCAATTCTGTTGTTGTACGCCTTTATATGGAAACACAAATTTCACCTCCTTAAAATCAACCTCAACCTACAAAAAAAAAATATTTGTGAAACAGCTAGATGAGCAAACTTTGCATATTTGGAATCAGCGCATTTTTCTGAGTCGGATAGTGAAAGAATCATTTTTCTTGCAATTTGTTCCGGATTAGGCCCTTTTTTCACACACTTCCTGGACTATAAGCATGACATCATATAAGAAAATACTTATATGATGCCATATATGATATCATAAGAAATGCTTATATGATGTACTAGCATAGTACATGACGTCATTTTCAATAATCAAAATTATGACAAATAACGATTTTACTCAGTCTTTTGACCTATCTAGATCGTTTATTTTATGCGAGAATATCCCAATACCCTAGTTTTCCCCAAAAAATATGAAGCCGTTTTCGCGAACATACATACATACACACGTATGCAATTATTACTTACATATAAAGATATATAGCATCCCACCCCTGATTTCTACGACATACCCTCCCTTTTTCCATAAGATTTCTACGGCAAGCCCTCTGACGTCACGGCATCCATAGGGAAACTAGTATTCGATTTTAAACGGAACCCTGTGACATCACGCGACACATCCCGGTTTCTAGGCGAAATTCCTATGTGTTTTCCCCCTATACATGTCCAGAAGGGGATTATGGAATATGTTCAGTTGTCTTCCCCCTGTTGTTTTGCTCTTAAACACTACTTAGACGGCCACTTTATAGGAAAATCTTTTCTAAACATGCCTCCCTAGCCGGTAGAAGCCATTTTGTTTTTCCAATGATGGAGTCTAGACGACTTTCCTGGAATCCAGGTATTTGTATTACACCCCTATTGTTTTCCCCATGTTGGAATCACACGACTTTCATGGAACCCAGATGTTCCCTTCGAAGATCCCTGTGTATTCTAAGAGTTGTATAAATGCTAAAGGGAGGGATGAAACAGCATCAGTCTTATATAACCTATTGAAGACAACACAATTATCTATAAAAATAATGGATAATTAACCTTGGTACCAAGAAGTAATTCATTTTCTCTAGTATTTCTATACCCCCCCCCCCAAAAAAAAGGCCTCCACACACATTGTTTATACTCGTTTTAAAGCTTATAATACCCTCTTTTAGTGTGTAAAAATCGAATCTTTTACCCCCCCCTCCATTCGATAAAAATTAATCCTTTCAATAAAAGTTATTCTTTTACTTGAAAAACATGACTTTTTCCCTCGTGCATTGAAAGCACTAAACCATTAAGTGTGACGTGTCTCATGCAAGCTGAACAAACACATCTGTTATTATCAAAAGCGGAAGGAACTGCCCTGCTGTCAATTAAGTTTTTGCGATTATATTGATCAAAGCAAATTCTAGTTTTGCTTTTCAGGAAAGGGGGGAGGGACAAATTTATCTGCTCTTTCGATGAATAATAACATTTTAAAGCTTAAAATATAAAAATTTAAATAACAGAGGGTGGATTCTGAGAATGATAAAGAAGAGTGTGTTTTAAAAACACTTATATAAAACGCTTATAGCTATATTATAGTAAAAAAGCAATCTATGGTATTCACTGCTCCAAATTATTCACTCTTACTATGGTTAAGGAAGTTCCTTTTATAGTCAAGGATTAGCGCATCGAATTTTGAAATTGGGCGCAATTTTCCCATCTATGAGACCCCTCCATTAAGTTGGGTAGTTTTCGGGATTTATACTACATCTTGTTTTCTTTTATAGGAGTTTGCATCCCTCTCCCAACAAAAGGGCTAGGGCTAATGATATTACTTGCGTGCAAGCAACAAGACCTTCCGTCATAAGATATGCCTGTCTTTCCAGGTGTACACTACAGGCCCCGCTACCTCTGCACAAGCTAAAATGCTTAAGCCCTCAAGTGTTGTGCAAGGCCCTGTGCAGTCTGCCAGGAAATTAAAGAAAGAGTGGGCGACCGCTCATACGAAAGTGAGCCCCGCTACCCCAGCCGTGTAAGTACCTTTTCCGGCTGCAGAAGACTATGACCTCCCCACTCCCACCAGCCTCCAGAATGCAATGCTGTCCCCTTTAACGGAATGCCTGACCCACCGGCCCACAGTTTAGCGTCGGCGCAATTTGAAAATGTTAGTATATTTTTTTCAATCTAATAAAAGCTAATTTTCACCTTTCGAAGGCATGAAAAGTTTCCCATGCTTTTCCCCTGTAATTTAAGCAGAACATACTTCTCCAGTTTTTATCCTATCCTTAAAATTCTTTCAGGGTGATAAGCGTTGCCTCTTTAGTTCTGGATTATTAGTTTAGACTTTTTGCTAGAATAGTGAAGCTTCAGGTTGTATCTCAACCCTCCCACCTTAATTTTAAAGACCATCATCGTGCCAAGATATATCTAGAAAAATAATGCATTCTATTCATTCTTTTTTCTTCTCAAGCTAAGTTCTTAGCCTAATAATGCTACTTTTCGATATTTTTCATCTAATAAGAGAAGATTAAAAAGTTTTCCAAGCTTTTCGATAATTTTCACAACTAAGTTCTATTCACTAGAATATCTAAAGGTCCAAGTTATATGCTCCCTCCACCTTAGTTTTAATAGACACAGTCCCCTTAGAAATATCTAAAATAAGGTTGTTTTTTTCAGCTTATCAAGCTTTAAAGTACTTACTCGTTAATTCTTTACCAGTCAGAGACATTAAAAGGTTTTTCTGCCTTTTCGCTTTTCTAGTCCACTGTCAGAGAGTTTTTTCAGGTATTGAAGTACATTTTATTCTCTATTTGTATCTTTTTCACTCCTTTAAGTGCCTACCTTTGACCTTTCAGGTTACTTGATGTCCCCCTTAGTTTTAAAAAACTCAGCCCCCTCAGAAATAACTAAACTAAGGTTGTTTTTCAATTTTAAGCTTTGAAGTACTTTCTCTTCAATTTAAACCTTTTCACTTTTTTCACGTAGTTGGAATATTGAAGAATTAAGTTATATCCCCATCCCTCCTTAGTTTGAATATCTAAGAAATAGCTAAAAGTACTGTTGTCGCTAACAAGGTTATTTCAGGGTTCCCAATAATGGGGGTGGGGGGGGGGGGGGGGAGGAAGATATCAGATGACCCACCTGGGAGAAATTAAGAAGTTCATTTTCAGGATATAGCTAAGAACATAACTCGAAGAATTTAGGGAGATATGACACCTCCCCCTTTTTAGCTCCATTCATACCTAAAATTTATGTTTTCATTTTTCTAGGCCGAGATCAAACGCCTCATGTCTCAGTTCATTGGGGGAGGACCAGCACCAGTAGAGGAAACCTCCGAGGAATTAATGGCATGGCAAATGCCTTTATTGCTAGATGGTCAGAGGCAAACCCTTCCTCGATAAGTTTTCCATGATTGTTTCTTTAAAAACACTATAAAGGGTTTATCAGTAGTGTTGGCATAGGGGTTACAATACCGAAGGTACCCATCAATGAGTCATAATACAATGATGCATTCAAGCTTGTAGTGTGGGTTCTATGACTTCAAGGAGTCATGGTACCCTTTCATAATACAATGATGCATTCCAACGAGTAGTGAGGGTTCCATGAGTTCAAGGGGTCATGTTAACCTTTCATAATACAATGATGCATTAAGGCGACTATTATGACTTCTATACTCACTCTCTGTTTTTCAGAGGGCGGTGCCATCCAGTTAGCTAATATGCTCTTATTATTCTTCAAGGTTCACACGACGTCATTACCAGGACTCTCTAATGAGATCATGTCACCGCCATCAAAATTCCGTGAAAGTCTGTGTACAGGGCCTGTAGAAAGTGAAAACGAGGACGGGGGGGGGGAGGTTTTAAGTGTGGAGGTGAGTCAAGATAATGTAGAGTTCCCCAGAATTGATTTAGACAGTTTTGTGAGAGATTTCGGCCTTTGTAGTGACTTTTTGGACAGTGTATTAGAGCAGTCCCCAGTAAGCGAGTTCGAGGGGGTGCTAAGAGATACAGTACCAGCCCATCACAGTGATATTGGGGAAAAAAGTGGTGCTGGTTCGCCTCCAGTGTTGCCTAATTTGTATTTAGCTGATACAACTTTGGGCAAAATTCATGTGTTTAGGGCTGAGTTTGGTAACCCGTTCAATTTCCTAACAAGCGGTAGTATCCATTGGGATCCCATTGACGCAGCACACTCATATGTAAGCATGATTCGGGTAATTCTTGAAAACTATATGCGGGTGGTGGGTGGACGGGACAGTATGAAAGCATCCATCCCACTTAAAATATTTTTTTTAATGCAAGTTCAGGTGAGTTGCTTCCGTGTTATATACAGACAAGAATTCAGACACTTCATCAAGACTTGCCATTTTCAAATAGTTGTGAATCGTGATCCAATGTTTGCATTGTCCACTCGTACAATGCCCTATAGGATTTATCGAAAGATAGATTATAGAGTGGGAATCCATTAATTTACATACAAGAGGTGAAAGCTCAAAAATTTCAAATTTATGTGGGCAATCTGTCAACGAACCTATCGCACTAGCACTTGTTACAATTGCCAATGCTAATTTTGATGGAATTTCACCATTGATAAAGGATGAGTTGGTGAAGGGGCGTGAGTCTGTGACAATATGACATTCATTGGTGATCGTATGAGGAACAATTAGTTTAATATTATTTCCACTGGCTCTCAGTTTTCCCAATGCCAAAACAACAGAACTCATACCCTTCTGCTTTTTTAAATGTAGTATTGCCGAGGTAAGAGAGAAAGTTACTTCAGGATTGGAAGGAAGCTCCTTTCGTAAAATGATATTGAATGGAGCAAGGGTCAATTTAATATCCACTTTAATATTTGGTTGCAGCCATTGGGGTATATTAAATATCTCATGATATATTTTTCCAACTAGATGCTATTCACTAGTTGTAGCATTGTTAAGTGCATCTCTACTGTTAGTATTTGTAATATATTCATAGTCATTGGAGGAGCCTCTCAATTCCTTGATCACCAGTTCCTTCCACCAGTGTTCCGTTTATGTAGACACTGATTTGTCAAAATAAATCATGTAATATACAATTTTCATAGGATATTCAATCAGCACGAATTGAAATTCCATTGTCGAATTTCTTGACTTTCACATGTAAATCTATAAATGTCGAAGACATGTCCGTAAATTAGTCTTCATTAGAATAAATTGGAAAGTGGATATTATCGGAGAGCGGTTGTTGTGTGTAGAATTGTACATAGTGTCCATGTTTTACACTCACATCAACTTTTCTTGTGTTGAATAGATTTAAAGATGAAGTTATTGAAGGATGGGAATCCTTATGCGGTAGATATGCCATTGTTCAGTCTATGAAAAGAAATCCAGTTTTGATCTAACAATTCTCATCCTTGGGCTTCTTCTTCTACTGCTTATTATAGTAGTTTTTTTGCTTCTTTTCTTTGACAGGAGTAATGTCTTTCGTTTTTGACCTGAGTAGAGACTAATGAGTGATGCACTGTTTCTTAACCCTTTTTTTACCTTTTCCATTTTTTCAAGATTTCTATTGCTCGCCAGGGGTTCACGTACTGGAGCTAAGATTGTCAGAAGTATTTTTTTAATCCTAGCCAGAGCCCCAATCATATAGCGTAGAGGATGCAAAGTCTGTCGCAGCCAGTACAATATATCTTTTAGCCAGGGGTAGTACAGAGCGAAACAACTTAACAAACCAACTACCAAGACCTTAGCCTGACATTGATGAACGAACTTTGTAATAGTCCATTCCATTGCCCAGTTGTCTTGGGCCAAAAGTAGCAACATAGAAGTCAATATTAGGACAACTGAATGCCAGTTTTCTAATAGACATCTTGTTTTTTTTTAACACCGACATCGATGGGTTGAAAATGACATGTAATCACACCCAAACCTTTTGATATTGCTAGAGGGTTGCCTAATTCAGTTCTTAGTGTTAACTGGTAGAGTTCCAAGTAAGAACTGTTTATGGGAAAATATTGAACATGCTTTATATTGTAAAGATGAATATGATCTTGACTGGTTTTTCGTTCAAGCACTCGTAGGAGGGGAACATTGCTATTGCCAAATCTGGATGTTTGAACAAATGAAGCATAGAGAAACATACAAGTGTCCGTGGAGAAGACAGGCGGGTAGTCAGCAAAAATAACATTAATGTTTCCGGCACTTTTGCCATTGATTATATTGAGTTTAAAGCCAAGAAAATGTTTTAGATATGTATTATTAGAAATGTATTATTGAGAATGACCTTTTCATCGGCAATGGGTAAACTAATGTAGATCTTGCCCTCGTCCTTTGAATAGTTGAAATGAAAGGCTCGTTTTTTACGAGCAAAAATTCTTTTATTGATAGAACAACACAAATCAGTCATGCAACTGAGTTCCTCGTATGGTAATTCAACATTTGGATAATCCAACCAATTGATATTTTGAATTTTATGTTGTTTGATAACAGCTGGTGGCCAATAATAGGGTCTAAGTTTTATATCATATATGTGATCTTTTCTCAGGATATCATAGGTATTTTTGAAAATACAGTCGACAAGAGCCCCTTCATACGCACCATCGAATTTGATGGTGGGAGAGACTATCGTACAAAAATCACTTGTTTTATTCCAATCATTGAAGAGAGAGTCGAAGACATTGGACATGAAAGTCCCATAGAAATCATTGGGCATTGTTATTGTCTTCAACTGTAACCCAAGAATCAAAATCAGAGTCGTATCCTAGCCAACGAACAAGTAACTGTCTCTTACCCCTGTGAGTACGACTCTTTAATATCCTTTCAATTTGATAAATGTCACTACTCTTTCTAACTTTTTGTAGTTCATAATCATAAAAACCGCAGAGAATCTCATCATCTTTGATGTCTCACAGACGATATGTTATGGGCTCGGTGTGTAGGATTTTTGAAACTTTAAAAAGATCAATGGACCATAAATAATTCACCTTTTCAAAAATATTGCTGGTTCTATTAATTTGAACAGTATCGCCAACATTGATTTTTTCTTCACAATTTTGTTTTTTCACTGGAATATTGTTTAAGGAAAGTGTCAAATGTATTTTCCCTGCGATGAACATCCTGAGGGCTTAACATTGGACAGATATCGATGGGCTCGTTGGTTATATATTTCCAAGATTTTAGTCTAAATCATGAATAATAGTAGCAGTATTTTTCAGTGTACAATATCTCGAAATTAATAGACGAATCGTTCTTATCAATCGTTTATCCAATAAAGCCTTAATCCGACTGTGACCACGATAGAGCTTTTTATTTTATTTCAATGGAACCTTTTTCACATGTGGATTAACAAAGTCACTACCACGATTACTTTGAATTTATTCTATAGCAATCTTGTTCAAGAAAACTTTCTAAAGCATGAGCAACTTCAACACCTCTATTTGATCGCAATGGAATAGCTTATGCATAGTGACTAAAGACACTGATTGCCACTAAAATATATTTGTAGGGTGTAGTTTTGCAAGCTAAGGTTGAAGTGAATCATTAAATTAGCCTAGATATTAGTTTTACATTAGTTTTGCAAGCTAATGTTGAAGTGAA
>JAQQPU010025111.1:0-12219 GCA_029168905.1 Artemia sp. Kazakhstan ARC1039
TTTGGCATCTCAGTGCTTTCACATTTCAAATTTCTAGGAAACCCTTTCCTACGTTAATCTCTTCATCTCATAAATTTTCCTAGCTAAACTATTATGGTTTCGTTAGAATATCAATTTATCTCTCCGACTTAAAGCTCCGTGAAGCCCTATTTAAAAACAGAATTTCTATCTCTTTAGACTCCCACATAATTCCAAGATAACAAGTGATGTCATTTATAATTCATGACACTATAGATCAATGAAGCCCTATTTAAAAATAGAATATTAATTTTTCTTTCTGACCTAAAGAACGTTTATCCCTCAGACCTAAGATTAAAGAAGCCTTAATGTTTCTTAATTCCCCCTTCGTGAAGCCCTATTTAAAAATAGTATATTAATTTTTCTCTCTGACCTAATGAACGTTTATCCCACAGACCTAAGATTAAAGAAGCCTTAATGTTTCTTAATTCCCCCTTCGTGAATCAATAATTCCCCCATCGATTATGTAAATCACCCCTCATGTCATTCGCACGTGGCCAAACAACAACAGATCGATTGACCTTGACACACACCCCCGATTAGACTCGATCGATAATCCTTTGAATAAATTATGTCCCGTCAGCATTAAACTAAATTGTAGATGGCAGCAGGGGTGGGCAATGGGGCTGGTACCCCCTCCTCTACTTGTATCTAGTATTTTCTCCATTATCTTACTTAAAGCAGGGACAAGCACTATTAAACGATAATTCATGTGCAACTTAGGGTTACCTCTCTTAAGAAGCGGCATAAGCAATGATCTCTTCCACTCATTCGGCCATTGTCCTGAAGTTAACACCTTATTACAAAGAAAAACGATTATCGACATAAAAATTGAAAGAAAATTCTTAAATAACGCTATTGGTACACCATCAACACCCGCAGCCGATCCTCCTTTTAAATTCATGAATACAAACTTAACCTCATCATTACTAACTTCCCCTACTAAATCATAATCATGTTCCTTCATAGGATAAACAACCACCTCTGTGGTATGTGTTACCTCTTGTAATTCTGTGCAATCACCTTCCAAGCTTTCTAGGTAATCAGGCCATGAGTTTGCGTCTGAAGCCACCTGTGTGTTTCCTTTTTCATTTCCAATATCATTCCTTATATAACCCCAAAACTTCTTAAAATCTTTATTTCTAAAATAATTTGCAATATCCAGTTTCTTCTTAATCTCAAACTCTTTTTTTTCCTTTTAATTAACCTTTTATAATCTCTTCTCTTATCTTTATATTCGGCTAATCTTAAACTTTACTCTTCAGGTTTATCACATTCTTTTAAATGACTCAATAAAGATCTGACCTTTTCTTTCATTAACTTACAGTCCAAATCAAAATATCGCTTGTTTTTATTTTCGTTTTTATTCAGATTACACGATGCTGCACAACTGCAAATTATTTCATTTAACTCCATAATTATACCATGTATGTCTTTTCCATCTGCTTCTAACGCTTTCAACTTATTCAGCATATGACGCTTTCAGCATATGAAGCGAATTCGGCTCTATTGGAGCTTGCGATAGCCTTTTGAAAATAAATATTGACTTATCTTTTGTGGACTATGCCTAAATAAACCCTGAACTAACAATAAAGAACCAAAAAAATATATAAATCAATTAAATGTTAATTACAAAGTAGTAGATATGCGTATCACAATAGTGATGTATAATGATGATGGTGATAATAGCGTCTGGTTATGCTGACAAATATGTTCATACTGGTCTTAAATATATCCCTATATTTTAGTCGTTTGTTCTCACTGGAGAGTTTATTCCAGACATATAATTTAGCCCTTTCTTTTAGAGAAAACGGCTTATGTTCCCTGTGAAACCTGGGATGTTGTGGCAAGATCATAACAGTAACTAGAACCAAAAAAACAAGATAGTCAAAACATTGGGTTAATGCAAACCTGCTTGAAAATGATTAAATAAAAAAAAACAAGTTTTTTCAACTGAAAGTAAGGAGCAACATTAAAACTTAAAACGAACAGAAATTATTACTTATATGAAGGGGTTGCCCCCTCCTCCACACCTCGCTCTTTACGCTAATGTTTTTAGTACTTTTAAAAAGCTTCTTATTGTTCTAATTAAACGACCCTTGTGTCTCAGGAGTCGTTCTTAAAGAATTGGGGCAAAATTTAGGCTTTAGCGTAAAGAACGAAGTGTTGAGGAGGGGCCAACCCTTTTCATATAGGTAATAATTTCCGTTCCTTTTAATCTTTAATGTTGCTCCTTACTTTCAGTGAAAAAAAACTTGTTTTTCTTATTTAATTTCTGGTCATTTTTTAATAATACCAAAAAATCTGGCCCCACCTCCAAGGAGAAATCCCCCTCCCCACGGTAATATCCACTAAAAATTCAATCCCGTTGAAAATTTACCCCGGACAATTACCCTTAACAACTCCAGGCGTAAAATTGAAACGGAAAAGAGAAAGCAAGACACATAAAAAGAATTGTCCCGTTTAGAATTGTCCCTGAAACGTTCACCCCCTGGAAACTTCCCTTCTTATAGAAAATTCCCCCTTGGAAAAACCCCGGCAGAAAATTGCCCTCCAATCTTTTTGGTGGATTAAAAAGGGGACTATAACTTTTAATTTCCGTTTGAATGAGCCCTCTCCCGATATTCTAGGACCACTGGGTCGATGTGATCGCCCCTGGGGAAAATAAAATAAATGAACACGCAACCGTGATCTTTCTTCTGCCAAAAAAAAGAAAATTCCACGTTTTTGCAGATAGGAGGTTGAAACCTCTGGATTAAGGTTCTCTGATACGCTGAATCCGACGGTGGGATTTTCATTTAGATTACTTGGCTTTAAAGGGGTATTTCCTTCCCTCAGGCTCGTAGACTTGTATGCGTAACACTAAACTTATATATTTGGAATCAGCATAATAAGCCGATTCTTTTGATGTATCTATCGGTAACAAAATTCCATTTTTTTTAGAGTTTCGATTATTATTGAGCCGCGTCGCTTCTTACTTACAGTTCGTTACCACGAACTGTTTAAAAGTAACATCTGTTTTATCATCGATTTTCATCCAATTTTCAGCGTGCTTCAAAAAATTCAGATCAAATTTCAAAGCTATAGTTCGGTAAATAGTTAAAACAGAGTCTCAGCAATTGAATCACAGAAAAATTGTCGTCTTGTTGAAATATTATATTCTTAGGACTGCAGTATACCAAAAACTTGTATAGGGTAGATTCTAGCAAACAAGTAAAAATCAGCCGAATGATACTGAAAAATTTGAGCATACTGAAATTAAACTTTAATGTACAAAAATCAGTTGCCTGGCTTCAATTCTAAAAGCCTATAATTGAGGATAACGAGTATTCTACATTTTCTACTTTCTATTTTTCTACTTGCTACTTTTTCTACTTTTTCGTTGAAAAATATGGGTAAATATTTAGTGATTGACCTTTTCTGAAGCAAAAATGATAAACAAACAAAAGTAGTACAATTAGATTACTTATTTTATGCTCTTTTCAAATATAATGATTTTTTCTGACCGTGCACCCCACCCTGCCTGATAGTCTCAGGAATATATATAAAAAAAAAGAAAACGTAATAAAATAAAATTGTTACTGTATAATATTCGCATGTTTCTACTAATCAGACTGTCCTCTTTTTTTTCAATTGTTACCTGATTTTAGAATCGTTTAAATAACATTTAACTTCGCAATTCTATTGCTCTCTGATGAAGCTGAATTCCGTCGAGTCGAGATTGCAGAAAGCTGTTTTTACAAAGAATCTGTGGCATATGACGAGATTCAATTAATGAGAAAATATCTCATTAGTGCTGTATCTGTGACCTTCGGGGGGAGGGTGTATTGTCTGAAAAGCGACCATAATATTTGGAAAGAAAATCAAATAAGGAACCAAATGCTACTTGTTTGGGCCCTTGGCCCCGATAATTAGATAAATTAGTACTTATGTATTAAACCTACTCTTTTTAAAACCAATCACGAAAAACCCGCTCATTCAAGAGACCGCTATAAAGTAATGCAATGCAAGGCGTGGTTTTCATTGCTTTAGCGATATTTAAACTGTTGTTTTTTGGAGTTTAGGGGAGGGGAAAGGTACCTAGGTTAGGTAGGGTTACGTATTTAATATATGCTATGCTTTACCCACCCACCCCCCCCCCCTAATGTGCAAATATATAACC
Source organism: Artemia sp. Kazakhstan ARC1039 (assembly GCA_029168905.1). Classification (NCBI taxonomy): domain Eukaryota; kingdom Metazoa; phylum Arthropoda; class Branchiopoda; order Anostraca; family Artemiidae; genus Artemia; species Artemia sp. Kazakhstan ARC1039. The sequence goes on from JAQQPU010025111.1 coordinate 4,181, forward strand.
CAAATTTGTTTCTAAATTAATATAGGCCTATACTCATCCTATTTTATTTTATTTCGTTATCATTAACCAAACTTGACTTCTTTAGAAGTATATAAAAGAGTACGTTTAATGTATAAGTACCGATAAGTTTCCTTTTTTGTCGTTTCTCTTGTTAAGTTAAAATTATCCCCATTTTTGAATCTCTGCCCCTCCCCCTTTTATTCTCAAATACTACGTGACCTTTTGCCCTTTCATTTTTCACGTAATCTATTGGTAATTTCTCACAGGTCCATTAATTAGCTTCAATTAAAAGCCGTGTAGTTACGATGAGTCATCACAGACCAAAAATTTTAGACATTGGTAAAACGCAAAGTATAATCACCTACGGAACAAGTACTGACAAAACTCTCCAAAAGTGACCCCGCGTACCTCAGCGCCTCTAGACGCAAAATGTTGTACTACTTAATCGCTCCGGGCCAAGGTACTTTGCTCCGGCCAATAATTATGCTAGAGCGTGATTCAGGCGACGAGTGACCGGGATGAATTGCGTAACTACGGTTTTTAGTTGCCAGGTTCGCATAGGTATACAAAGGGTCACTTTTTTTGTGTGGAGAGGATATGTTTTGTCAGTACTTGTTCCGTAGGTGATTATATTTTGGTAAAACGCGACTGGGGTAAAAAGGAGGGCTGGTTCATACATTGCGGAATACACCGGGCCTCACGTTACAGCCCCTGATGTTTAGTATTGGTTCGTCTCTGTGAGCTGTTCCTCTGCGTTTTCTCCTCTTGAGGCCCAGTTAATTTTCTAGTTTTAAGTTCTCTTGTAAAATTTCATTTGAAAAGAAGTAATTTTTCTCTCTACTTCTGACTTCCTTTTGACTAGCCTAAAGTTAGATATAGGTGATTTGATGCAGTAGAGTTCGATATTGGCGAAAAGGTCCTCTATTATGCGAGGTAGCTTTCCTGAAGGAAAGTAATGATTTTAAAATAAGAATTTTGGTCTTGATACCATGGGCCCATACAGTGGCACATACGCACCACGGAAAACATACTTGTCGTATCCCTGCTGGTTATAGCTTTGGCAAGCCCATAGAGCAAAAATCAGTGAGAGCAGAGATTGTAAAACCCGTTTGCCCGTCTTGACAGCGACACCATACACTAGTACCTGGTGGCACTGCAGCACTCCTAGCAGCACTGGTGGCACTTTGCCATGTACACTGGTGGCACTAGAAAACAAATAGTACTTTTTTATTTGTTTAGCATGTTTCCTTTCCTTGATCGATCAAGTGGACAACTTCTCTTACCTAGGCAGTATTATTTGTAAAGATGGTGGGTATGGTAAAGGTGTTAAAAGTTGAATAGTAAAGGCCTAGGGTTTTTTTTTTTTGTTTTTTTTTTTCAAAGTAGAAAAAAGTTTGGAAGATTAGAAGGATTAGTCTGCGAGCCAAGATCAGAATATTGGAAGCTACAGTAATGACAGTCATCACGTACGGTTCTGAAGCGTGGGCGCTCCAAAAAACGGAGGAAGATTTGCTAGATGTTTTCCAGAGAAATTGCCTAAGGATTGTTTCAGGTACTCGACTGACTGATCGTATCTCAAACAATAAGCTGTGCGAAAAAAGTGGTTCAGTCTCGCCTTCTAGGCCTATCATAAGAGAAAGGATGAGATGGATAAGACAAATTCTGTGGGTGAATGATGACAGTTTGCTAAAGATTGTCCTTGTCGACCAACCGACTAAGGCTAAACTAAAATCAGGTTGTCCCCAAACGGGATGGGAGGGGACTGTATGGAAAGATTTTAGGGAAAAGACTAAGTTTTGGGAAGGATGTAGAGAGGGGGGCTTTTGATAGATTGAGATGGAGGAGTGCGGGTAGCTGTGTTGGCTTCCGGCGGCTTGGTGATGCAGTGAGTTGGTAGTAGTAGTAGTAGTATGTTTCCTGTGGAAGGGGCCAACCACTAAATACTCACGAATAAATGAATGAAAAGTGAAAGGCAACAGTTAAAACATAGTTTTTTGTTCAATTTTTTACTCTCATCACAAATTTACGCAAAACATGTTTTTCAGTCTTGTTGTAATGCAAATAAGAGATTAGCCAAACCTTTTGGTATCAATTAGCTCTGAAACTTTTCTACTCTTTAAACAACTCCCCACGCCTTATAGCCTGCTTGATCGACAAAAAGGTAATTTACACGCACACCAAGTCAAAACCGTTCACAAACACGATCATGAAAAGCTTCCACATTTCCCCTTTTCTACGCCAAAAAAAGAAATAATTCCCTATAAACATGTCGTGAACTAGTTTTCAATTAGTCCTATTGAATGCCAGATCCTTTGATACACACTGTCTGATCCGCCCCTTTGGAATATAGATAGAGCCTCATAACAACGGTTGCCAGGAAAAGATCTCACTGGTGTAGATGACACTTGAATATTGGTTTCTGAGATTTTTCCGCTGTCGTATGTCACTTGCTCCAATGCGTGATCACTAAACTTGAAAGGTTAACAAGACAGCAAAGACACAAAGAACAAGACACAAAGAAAAGCCGAATCAAGTAGACATATAAAATTTATCGTTTAATAAAATATGTTGATTTTATTTCTGACTTTGATTGATACCTAATTCATTTTTATTTACTTTTTTATTGATAAACAAGGGTTACTAGAAAAAGAAGGTTATGACAACAAAAAAAAAAACATATAACTTTAAATATAAACTGATGCATTGCTGCATGTTCGGGACGAACCCAAAACAGAGGAAGAAGATTTTTTATTTAATATTTCTTAGTCAAAGGCCTCATTTGTTTATATATAGCTAAAGATTACTTTGATTTATTTGTTCATTTATGAACAAGTATTACAAGAAAAAAAAGAATGCAAGGAAAGTATGGTAGCAGAAGGAAAATATAACTGCAAATATGTCGAATGCAATGCTCCCTGTCTGGGGCGACACCAAAAAAGAAGAAGAAGGAAAGATTTATAATAATAACCTACTTATTTAATAATAGAAAAAAAGTAAAAATACATTATTAATAGTAACACTTGTTTTGAAATTACATAAAGTAGAACAAAAACAATTGCATAACGCGGGTGGACACATCAAAGTGAGTCAAAGCTCACGCCATAAGGGTCCATAGCTTTAAACCGCACGGGTTGACATACATGTCTATATTCTGATTGCTTTTTGAATCATGCGCCTCATTTGATTATGTTTAGTTTAAGGCTTTTTTCGTACATTATTTTGACTTACAGCATTTCTAAGATACTAGTTCATCGAATAATTACAACGTGCGAAGAGACAGAATTCTGGGTTAAATTCTCGGATGGCAAAGAGCTTCATCATAGTCATCATTTTCGTCAGGCAGGGCTGTATCCTGTCTCCATTTATCTTCGTCCTAGTTGTAGACTATAAATTTAGACAGATAAATAGACATTGGATCAGAATTGCAAGAAAACTTTTCCAGGAGGTGGGCTTTACCGACGATCTTGGGCTCATAGACACCGAGCAGCAGAAGCTTCAGCAATTCTTCAAGAAACTTACGAATAAAGCTGAACAGTTCATGTTACACATCAACGCTCCAATGACTAATGCTATGTGTATTACCAGTTCACCTGTAGAGATCCAACAAGGAAGCGAAAAAATAGAATAGGTGACAGACTTCAAGTTCTCAGGATGTCCAGTAGCTTTCAGTTGCGACTCTGAAAAAGAATTACGCACCAGAACAGCCCTAGCCAGCACAGCATTTCACAGACTTATACCAGTCCGGAAGTCCACAGTGTGCTCTAAGAAGCTGAACCTTAGGCTATTCCAGAGCAATGTTCTGTCTGTTCTGAGTTACTCTACAGAAAGTCTTATGTCAGCAACGGCGAGATTCGTATCTGCACAAGCTAGCCAGAAATCGTCTTCATCGTGAGACAACGAAGATAGTTATGCCATGGACATATACTCCGCATGGAGACTATAGATTTATAAAATTTCTGCTCCACTGGCAACCGGAAGGCACCCGTAACCAAGGAAAATCAGAGAACACGCTCTGTAGGACATACGAGCGTGACAAAAGAGCCCTCCAGACGAGTCTCATTCAGAGTGGGAGGACATCTATGCAGTAGCCCACCGGAAAGAAGATTGGAGGCTACTCACGGACACTTTATGTGCCTCTGGAGGCGCTAAGATAAGATAGCATGACACTAGTTTTGAACTTAAATAATAGCAATAATAGGGATTTTAGATACCTTTATATTACTTAGGTGCAAAAATTAGCAAGGTTTTGTCCCTAATTTAGATTTTAAAAAATACGCGATCCACGCGCGGAAAAACAAGCTTTAGCTTTACCACCAAACTTTCAAGTTACATATACATTATATACTGTAATTGCTTTTCCTACCTTATCGATTGGCAACGTCTGAGGACAACTATGCTCTTTGCTTTATTTTTATAATAACTGACTCCTGATTACATCACCTTTTTCTTTTACTCCGCAATGTCATTTCTCGAAAAATAATTTTTGCATTGAATTTGTTTTAAAATTAGACGAAAGATCTCGTATGGTTTGAAGAATTTTTCTAAGTTTCGCTTTTTCGCCCACACGATTTTCGCTTTATGCAAAGAAACAAATTTTACTTACTAAAAAGCAGCACAAAATTATCCAAGAATAAACATTATTTTCTAAGGAATAAAGTTGAAAAGTTTAGAAATAAGGATATTAAAGTAATAAAGATGAAAAAGTAATAAAGATAAATGGCTCCCAAGAACAGTTACTGAGAAAAAAAATGACTTAAACATGACTTATTTTCAAACTTTAAAATGATTCTATTCCACGATGTTTTCTAATTTTGAGGTACTGTGCTAAATCAATCGTTTTTCTCATTTTCAGAGCTACTTTTTCAGACAGAGTAAATAAATTCTTTCGAAACCTTATCCTCTGAATAAATATTGTTGGATTTCTACTCCCTTTTCATCACTGCAAACATTTTTTAAGAAGAAACATTAAAATAAATATAATCTCGTAACAGCAGTTGCCAGGGAATAACCTAACTAGCAAAGTTGATGTAACCATAATCCGTTTCGTTGTTAGTTTTGCCGTCATATGTCGCTTGGTCCATCGCTTGGTCACAACGCTTGAAAGCTTTGACAAGACTAAAAAGCAAGTGGAATAAATTTGGCTTAAACAACAAAGAAAAACAATCGAACCAAACAGGCCATCCAAAGCCAGTATATACATGGTATAAATGTCTCATGGTTTTTGCCCCATGCATTGTTATTGATCAGATTCCTCATATTATTGATCATTTATATGATTAAATAAATGATTATTAGTTTTCATTATTTTTCATTATTAGTTTATTGATGGGCGGCCACAGAGAATATTTATTACTAGCCAAATTAATTAAATGAGGGCAAGGGTTAGACCCTTGTAACTAACACGGCTTTTGTTTTTCAAAAAAAGAAAAATTATTTATTTATTTATAAAATTATTTACAAAAATAGAAGTGTTGTTTCTGCGTCTTTTCTCAGTAAAAATATAATATAACGATCTAAAGTGAAAAGTTCAAAATTTCGAGTCATTTCAGGTGTGTGGGTTTTCTTCTCGCCAAATTTGTTTTTAAATGATTTTAAAGCATGGTAGATTTAACAAAATATCTAATAGTCTGAAGATTTTTTCCCCTTTCTCTGTCCCTTTAATTGCTTATACATTTCACAATAATTCTATTTTTTAAACCAATAAATACTTTAGCGTAAAGAGCGAGGCGTTGAGGAGGGCCCCTTTCATATACGGAATAAATTATGTTCGTTTTAAGTTTTAATGTTGCTCCTTACTTTCAGTTAAAAAAACTTGTTTTTTTTAGTTAATTTTTGAACGTTCTTGAATTAATGCAGCTTTGAATTTGGCTCACAGTACATGAATAATTAAAACGAAATTCGCATATTAATTTTCCTTTTTTTGGCTAATTGGCTTTCTCGAAGTTTTGTTCTGACGTAACTTACGAATTGACTTACGTAACGAATTTCTATATTCGTATGTTTTTACTAAGTATATTAGGGAGTTCGCTCCCTATTCAGTACCTCGCTCTTTACGCTAAAGTTCGAATTTTGTTCGAATCACAAACCTCTGAATCACAAAGGCCGGTTAATGAGAATAGACAGCTCTTTTGAAAGTACAAAAAAATTTAGCGTAAAGAGCGAGGTATTGACTAGGGGGCGAACCTTCTCATATACGTAATAATTTCTGTTCATTTTAAGTTTTAATGTTGCTCCTTACTTTCAGTTGAAAAAAAAACTTGTTTTTTTTTTAATTTCCGATCGTTTTTAAATAATGTTGGTAAATCTGCCGCCCCCTTCATAGAAATGTCCCTTCCCCCAAGGAAATATCCTCCATGGAAAGGTCCTCCCCCGTAACCCATACTCTGACCTTGACCCCCCCACTAGAAAAAAATTCCTCCTGAAAACGCCTGTATACTTAACCAATACTATATGTAAACAATGGGCAAAGTGTATTACTTGCAGCCCTTCCGCCGGGAACTCTGGGGGATTAAGTCATACTCAAAGACATATTAATTAGATTTTGACTATGCTGAACAAAATGGCTATCTCAAAATTTTGATTGGGCGACTTCGAGAAAAAAACGAGCGTGGGAGGGGGCCAAGTTTCCCTTCAATTTTTTGGTCAATTAAAAAGGACACTAGAACTTTTAATTTTCGTTTGAATGAGCCCTCTCACGATATTCTAGGACTGCTGGATCGATATGATCACCCCTGGGAAAACAAACAAACAAACAAATAAACAAATAGGCTAAACACGCATCCGTAATCTTTCCTCTGGCAAAAAATAAAAAATTCCACATTTTTGCAGATAGGAACTTGAAACCTCTGTAATAGGGTTCTCTGATACGCTGAATCTGATGGTGTGATTTTCATTAAAGTTCTATGACTCTTAAAGGTTGTTTCCTCCTTTTTTCGAAAATAAGGCAAATTTTCTCAGGTGCGTAACTTTTGATGGATAAGACTAAACTTCATGAAACTTATATATTTGAAATCAGCATATAAATTTCATTCTTTTGACGTGTCTATTGGTATCAAAATTCCGTTTTTTTAGTTTCGGTTACTATTGAGCTGGGTTCCTCCTTACTTACAGTTCGTTACCAAGAACTGTTTGATACGGAACCCCTATGTTCCCAAGGCCAGAACATAATTTGGATTTTACTGAAAACAATTTAAATGTTTTTACTTTTATAACTTTAATAAATCAGATAATATTAACATTTTGATTGCTAAATATCAGTATATGTATATTAAACTGACAGTGCACATTCATTTGTATTTTTTTTTCAGTAAAGTGAATTATGTTCTGGCCTTGGGAAGGCCAGAACATAGGGGTTTTGAGCTCAACTTATGTTAATTTCTGCTCGTTTTGAAATTGACCCGGTTAGTTATTGTAATTTCTGTTCGTTTTTGGTTTCATTTATTCATCGATGCTGATTTGTGGTAGTTTCACGCTTGGTAGATTATTTTATATTATTTTTGCTCATTTTTGGTTGTGTGTTCTTAAATTAATGGTTTAATGGAGTTCTTAAATTTTCTTTGAAAAACTTATTTTGTGGAAAAAGTTTTTAATTAATTTCCGTTCGTTTTATATTGACCTAGTCTTTTCAGAGAAAAAGAAAATAATACTTCAAATCTTTTCCTTTTTTTAAACTTTATAGTTTGACCTGCTATTTGTATGCTGGAGAAAAATTTTCAACAATTTTTAACAACATACACCCTTTTAAAAATCGGGACACAAATAGTAGTGTTTAATTTAATTTCATACCTCCGCTAGTTGACCTGAAATGGAAAACTTGATACCATTCGCAAAAAAATCTGTTTGCTTACTTTGATAGCTTGGATACACTTACGCTATTTTGATTTGGTTAAATTTTAAGAGCAGAAGTAGCCCCGAAAGTTTGAACATAATACCCTCAGTCGTTCTTGTGATACTGCTGAGATGCCTTATTGGGAATTAGCATTAACACAGTGAATTTTGATTTAATCTTAAGGCAACATTTAGTTTTTAAACATATTAGA
>JAQQPU010025112.1:0-12219 GCA_029168905.1 Artemia sp. Kazakhstan ARC1039
GAAACTTGAACAATGATTTTCTCCCCAATAAACTGATTTTGTTCTTGGAACTTGTTGCGTGCTGATTTTTTTATTCCTGAAACTTGTTGCATGTTTGTTTTTTCTCTTCGTTAAACAAGTATATTGATTTTTTTCTACCCAGTAAAACTGATTTTGTTTATGGAACTTATTACATGCATATTTCTTTGTTCGTGATCCATGTTACATGTTGATTTTTCTCATCGTGAAACTTATATAATAACTTTCCTCATTGAGATAACTGGTTTTTTTTTCATGGAACTTGTTGTACGCTTATTTATGTTCTTGGAACTTGTTGAGTGATGATCTTTTGTTCGGGAAACGTGTTGCAGTGTGATTTTTTTTATTCTGTTCTCAAAACTTGTAAATTGATTTTTCTCTTCGTGAAACTGATTTTATTAACGAAAATTGCTGCTTGCGTATTGTTTTTGGTTCGTGGAACTTGTTGCTTGCTGTTTTTTCTATTCGTGAAACTTGTTGCAAGTTGATTTTTTCTCTTTGTGAAACATGTACATTGATTTTTTTTCTCCTCCTGAAACCAATTTTGCTCATGGAACATACCGCATGCATATTTTTAATCGTGGATTTTTTTTGAGCTGACTGTTTTTTTTGTTCGTGAAACTTGTTGCATGTTGATTTTTTTTCTCTTTGCGAAACTCGTACACTGATTTTTCTCCTCGTGAAACTGATTTTCTTCAAGGAACTTATCGCGTGCTGATTTTTTTTTTCGTTCGTGAAACTTGTTGCATGCTGCTTTTTCTTCTCTTTGCGAAACTTGAACACTGATTTTTCTCCTCGTGAAACTGATTTTGTTCTAGGAACTTGTTGCGTGCTGATTGTTATTAATGGAACTTGTTGCATGATGGTTTTTTGTTCATGAAACTTGTTGTATGTTGATTTTCTCTTCGTGAAACTTGCATATTGATTTTTTTTCTTCCCTTGAAGCCAATTTTGTTCGAGGAACTTGCCCGTGCTGATTTATGTTTGTGGAACTTGTTGAGTGCTGATTTATCTTCGTGGAACTTGTTGCATGCTGAATTTTTCTTCGTGGAACGCGTTGCATGCTGAATTTTTTTCTTCGCGAAACTTAAACCATGATTTTCTCCCCGTTAAACTGATTTTGTTCGTGGAACTTGTTGCGTGCTGATTTTTTATTCCTGAAACTTGTTGCTTGTTGATTTTTTCTCTTTGTGAAACAAATTCATTGATTTTTTCCACCTAGTGAAACTAATTTTGTTCATGGAACTTATTTCATGCATATTTTTTTGTTCGTTATTCATGTTAGATGTTGATTTTTTCACTTCGTGAATCTTCTACCATGATTTTCCTCATTGGGATAACTTGTTTTGTTCATGGAACTTGTTGCTCGCTGATTTATGTTCGTGGAACTTGTCGTGAAACGTTTGCACGATGATTTATGTTCGTGGAACTTGTCGTGAAACATCTTTTGTTCTTGAAACGTGTTGCAGTGTGGTTTTGTTTATTCTCTTCTCGAAACTTGTACATTGATTTTTAGCTTCGTGAAACTGATTTTATTAACGGAAGTTGTTGCTTGCTGATTGTTTTTGGCTCGTGGAACTTGTTGCTTGCTGTTTTTTTATTCGTGAAACTTGTTGCAGGTTGATTTTTTTTTCTTCGTGAAACATGTACATTGATTTTTTTTCTCCTCCTGAAACTAATTTTGTTCATGGTACATACTGCATGCATATTTTTTTTATCGTAGATTTTTTTTTGTGTGCTGACTGTTTTTTTTTGTTCGTGAAACTTATTGCATGTTGATTTTTTTCTCTTCGTGAAACTCGTACACTGATTTTTCTCTTCAGAAAACTGGTTTTGTACAAGGAACTTGTTGCGTGCTGATTGTTGTTCGTGAAACTTGTTGCATGCTGGTTTTTTCTCTTTGCGAAATTTGTAAACTGATTTTTCACCTCGTGAAAATGATTCTGTTCAAGGAACTTGTTGCATGATGGTTTTCTGTTCGTGAAACTTGTTGCATGTTGATTTTTCTCTTCGCGAAACTTGTACATTGATTTTTTACCTGGTGAAACTGATTTTGTTAATGGAAATTGTCGCGTGCAAATTGTTTTTTTTAGTTCGCGGGACTTGTTGCATGCTGTTTTTTATTCGTAAAACTTGTTGCAGGTTGATTTTTTTTCTTCGTGAAACATGTACATTGATTTTTTTCTCCTCCTGAAACTAATTCTGTTCATGGTACATACTGAATGCATATTTTTTTTTATCGTGGATTTTTTTTGTATGCTGACTGATTTTTTTGTTTGTGAAACTTGCTGCATGTTGATTTTTTTCTCTTCGCGAAACTCGTACACTGATTTTTCTCCTCGTGAAAATGGTTTTGTTCAAGGAACTTGTTGCGTGCTGATTGTTGTTCGTGAAACTTGTTGCATGTTGCTTTATTTTCTCTTCGCGAAATTTGTACACTGATTTTTCTCCTCGTGAAACTGATTCTGTTCAAGGAACTTGTTGCATGATGGTTTTCTGTTCTTGAAACTTGTTGCATGTTGATTTTGCTCTTCGCCAAACTTGTACATTGATTTTTTTACCTCGCGAAACTGATTTTGTTACTGGAACTTGTCGCGTGCTGATTCTTTTTTTTAGTTCGTGGGACTTGTTGCAGGCAGTTTTTTATTCGTAAAACTTGATGCATGATGATTTTTTCTCTTCGTGAAACATGTACATTGATTTTTTTTTCTCCTCCTAAAACTAGTTTTGTCCATGGAACATACTGCAAGCATATTTTTCTGATTCTGGAACTTGTTGCTTGCTGATTTTTTTTTGTTCGTGAAACTTGTTGCATGTTGCTTTTTTTCTCTTCGCGAAATTTGTACACTGATTTTGCTCCTCGTGAAACTGATTTTGTTCAAGGAACTTGTTGCATGATGGTTTTCTGTTCATGAAACTTGTTGCAAGTTGATCTTTCTATTCGTGAAACTTGCAAACTGATTTTTTTCTTCTTCTCTTGAAGCCAATTTTGTTCATGGAACTTGACCATGCTGATTTATAACTGTAGAACTTGTTGATTGCTGATTTTTCCTCGTGAAACTTGTTTCATGCTGATTTTTTTTCTCTTCGCGAAACTTGAACAATGATTTTCTCCTCGTTAAACTGATTTTGTTCGTGGAACTTGTTTGGTGCTGATTTTTTTATTCCTGAAAGTTGTTGCATGTTTATTTTTTCTCTTTGTTAAACAAGTAAATTGATTTTTTCTACCCAGTGAAACTAATTTTGTTCATGGAACTTGTTGCACGCTTATTTATGTTCATGGAACTTGCTGAGTGATGATCTTTTGTTCGAGAAACGTGTTGCAGTGTGATTTTGTTTATTCTCTTCTCGAAACTTGTACATTGATTTTTCTCTTCGTGAAACTGATTTTATTAACGGAAGCTGTTGCTTGCGTATTGTTTTTGGTTCGTGGAACTTGTCGCTTGCTGTTTTTTTTATTCGTGAAACTTGTTGCAGGTTGATTTTTTCTCTTCGTGAATCATGTACATTGATTTTCTTTTCTCCTCCTGAAACCAATTTTGTTCATGGAACATACTGCATGAATGTGTTTTAATCGTGGATTTTTTTTGTGCTGACTGTTTTTTTTGTTCGTGAAACTTGTTGCAAGTTGATTTATTTTTCTCTTTGCGAAACTCGTACACTGATTTTTCTCCTCGTGAAACTGATTTTGTTCAAGGAACTTATCGCGTGCTGATTTTTTTTTCGTTCGTGAAACATGTACATTGATTTTTTTCTCCTCCCGAAACTAATTTTGCTCAAGGTACATACTGCATGCATATTTTTTTTATCGTGGATTTTTTTTGTGCTGACTGATTTTTTTGTTCGTAAAACTTGCTGCATGTTTATTTTTTTTCTCTTCGCGAAACTCGTACACTGATTTTTCTCCTCGTGAAACTGGTTTTGTTCAAGGAACTTGTTGCGTGCTGATTGTTGTTCGTGAAACTTGTTGCATGTTGATATTTCTCTTAGCGAAACTTGTACATTGATTTTTTTACCTCGTGAAAATGATTTTGTTAATGGAACTTGTCGCGTGTTGATTGTTTTTTCTCTAGTTTGTGGGACTTGTTGCATGCAGTTTTTTATTCCTAAAACTTTAAGCATGTTGATTTTTTTTTCTTCATGAAACATGTACATTGTTGTTTTTCTCCTCCTAAAACTAATTTTGTCCATGGAACATACTGCATGCATATTTTTCTGATTCTGGAACTTGTTGCTTGCTGATTTTTTTTTGTTCGTCAAACTTGTTGCATGTTGCTTTTTTTTCTTTGTGAAATTTGTACACTGATTTTTCTCCTCGTGAAACTGATTTTGTTCAAGGAACTTGTTGCATGATGGTTTTCTGTTCATGAAACTTGCTCCATGTTGATTTTTCTTTTCGTGAAACTTGCACATTGATTTTTTTTTCTTCTTCTCTTGAAGCTAATTTTATTCATGGAACTTGACCATGCGTATTTATACCTGTGGAACTTATTGAGTGCTGATTTTTCGTCGTGAAAATTGTTTCATGCTGATTTTTTTTTCTTCGCAAAACTTGAACAATGATTTTCTCCCCGTTAAACCTATTTTGTCCGTGGAACTTGTTGCGAGCTGATTTTTTTATTCCTGAAACTTGTTGCATGTTTATTTTTCTCTTCGTTAAACAAGTACATTGATTTTTTTCTACCCAGTGAAACTGATTTTGTTCATGAAACATATTGCATGCATATTTCTTTGATCGTGATCCATGTTACAAGTTGATTTTTCTCATCGTGAAACTTACAAAATAACTTTCCTCATTGAGATAACTGTTTTTTTTTCATGGAACTTGTTGCACGCTTATTTATGTTCTTGGAACTTGTTGAGTGATGATCTTTTGTTCGGGAAACGTGTTGCAGTGTGATTTTGTTTTTTCTCTTCTCGAAACTTGTACATTTATTTTTCTCTTCGTGAAACTAATTTTATTAGCGAAAGTTGTTGCTTGCGTATTGTTTTTGGTTCGTGGAATTTGTTGCTTGCTGTTTTTTCTATTCGTGAAACTTGTTGCAAGTTGATTTTTTCTCTTCGTGGAACATGTACATTGATTTTTTTTCTCCTCCTGAAACCAATTTTGCTCATGGAACATACCGCATGCATATTTTTAATCGTGGATTTTTTTTTGAGCTGACTGTTTTTTTTGTTCGTGAAACTTGTTGCATGTTGATTTTTTTTTCTCTTTGCGAAACTCGTACACTGATATTTCTCCTCGTGAAACTGATTTTGTTCAAGGAACTTATCGCGTGCTGATTTTTTTTTCGTTCGTGAAACTTGTTGCATGTTGCTTTTTCTTCTCTTTGCGAAACTTGTACACTGATTTTTCTCCTCGTGAAACTGATTTTGTTCAAGGAACTTGTTGCGTGCTGATTGTTGTTGATGGAACTTGTTGCATGATGGTTTTTTGTTCATGAAACTTGTTTTATGTTGATTTTCTCTTTGTGAAACTTGCATATTGATTTTTTTCTTCCCTTGAAGCCAATTTTGTTCGAGGAACTTGCCCGTGCTGATTTATGTTTGTGGAACTTGTTGAGTGCTGATTTATCTTCGTGGAACTTGTTGCATGCTGAATTTTTCTTCGTGGAATGTGTTGCATGCTGAATATTTTTCTTCGCGAAAATTAAACAATGATTTTCTCCCCGTTAAACTGATTTTGTTCGTGGAGCTTGTTGCGTGCTGATTTTTTATTCCTGAAACTTGTTGCTTGTTTATTTTTTCTCTTTGTGAAACAAATAAATTGATTTTTTTCCACCTAGTGAAACTAATTTTGTTCATAGAACTTATTGCATGCATATTTTTTTGTTTGTGATCCATGTTAAATGCTGATTTTTTCTCTTCTTGAAACTTCTACCATGATTTTCTTCACTGAGATAACTGAGGTATCTCAATACCTCAATACCTCGTACACTGTTATGGTGTATTACTTCTTCCTTTTCCTTAGTCTGATGTTTTAGAACATATGTTAAGTTATTTGGTAGAATTTTTGTAATCCTATAGGTTCCATCCCATTTCGGTTTTAACTTTTTTGTTCCTTCCAGATTCGTTTTGTAAACATAAACCAAATCTTCTAAACAGTAACTTGTTTTATTTTTGCTTGTTCTGTCATATTTTTCCTTTTGTTCTGTTTTCGCATCTTCCAGATTGTCTTTAACTTGTTCCATAGCTTTTTTCATTTGCATCACCATCTCTTGTTTATATTGGTCTAGGTTGTAATATATTCTGTCATTTTGTATTTCATCTAAACAAATTCTGGGATCTCTTATATGTTGCAAAAAAATGGCGTTTCTTTTAAGGTACGTGAAAAATCCGTATTTATTGCAAAGAATACAAATGGTAAATGTTCATCCCAATTTTCATTTTCCTCTCTTGCATGTATTCCCAGCATGTAAGCTAATTCCCTATATAAACCATCGTCTAACCCCCAGATATTCTATCTGGGGGTTATTAATAAACCATCGTCTAACCCCCAGATATTCTGTAATTTCGTCTAATAATTTGGCTCTAAAACATAGCCCATTGTTGCTAAGTAAAACTCTAGGGAAAATCCCGTGTTCCAGAAATAGGCAATTGACCAAAACTTTCGCAATGGTTTTTGTCTTTTCATCTTTAATTTGAAACGCGTATAAATATGAATTAAAATGGTCGACTATGGTTTGTACGCACCTGTTTTCTTTCCTGGAAACTGATAAACTTCCCCCGGATCCCCAAATGTCTATTGACGTTATTTTTCCTACCCCTGAAGGGGTGGGGTATTGACCTAATTCAGCTCTTGGGGTCTTTGGTGGCGAATTTTGTTTGGTGCACTCTTGGCAGCTTTGTATAAAAGCTTTTACTTTTGAGTTCATTTTTGTAAAATAAAAATTTCCCTTCAGTCTCCCCATAGTTTTTGCTTCTCGTTTGTGAAAGCCAATCGTTGCATGTGCCTTCTGTAAAACTTCTCCTTCCAGAGATTTTGGAATTACTGGAATAATTTTTAAGTCGTTTTTTCTATATTCTTGCGATGGTCTATGAAATCTTACTAGAAGATTTTTACTTTCGTCCAGATCAAAATTATCTAAGTCCTTTAAAAAATGTTTAAAGTGCTCTGGCAGTTCCGTTCCTTTTGATAAAAAGGATTTCATTGCTAAACAAAAATCATCTTTATCTTGATGCTTCAAAATATTTTCATTAGACAGTATTTCTAACCCTTCCAGTTCGTTCTGGATGGTTGCTATCACATTTTCTTCCTAATCTGAATTTCGTGACAAATAGTCTGGTAAAATATTTGTAGGGCCCTTTATATATATTGGGGTATATGAATATGCTTGCAGACGTAGTTTCCACCGTGTCAGCCGGGCTGAAGTATTTTGCATCGTATGTAGCCAAACTAATGATTTTTGGTCTACGCGTAAAATAAATTTTTTCCCAAGTAAAAATTGTCGAAAATATTCTGTAAATACTACTACTGCTAAACACTCCCTTTCAACTGTCGAGTATTTTTTTTTCTGCCTCCGACAGAGACCTTCTTGCGTATTGGACTATCGATTCTACTGCTTCAGAATTTATGTTTAATAATATGGCCCCGATACCGCACCCCGAAGCATCTGTTTGCAAACAGAAGTCTTGTGACAAATCTGGTAGTTTTAGTATTGGTGCCAGTAATAGTTGCCTTTTTATTTCATTTAGCGCTTGTTTTGCGTCCTCTGGACATTTGACTTTACCTGATTTCTTCAAGAGGTTCGTCAAAGGTTGTGCTATTGTGGCATAATTTTTAATATATCGTCTGAAATAGCTTAACAAACTACAAACTGATCTGCAGCTTTTTTTTATCTTTAGGAGGCTGTAAATTTTCTATGACTGTAAATTTTTCTGGATTTGGTGAAACAGTACCTTGGTTTATCAGGTGTCCAAGAAATACTAATTTTGGTACGACTATTTTTAACTTTTCTGGTTTTAATTTTAAGCCTGCTTTATCAAACTTTTCCAGTATTTTTCTAAGTCCAACCAAATGGTCTTCCAAGTTTTCATTAAACAGAATTACATCATCTAAATAAGCCAAGGTATCTTTTTTCCTTCCTGGTTCGTTATCTTTTAACACCAAATTCATTAGGCGACTAAAACAATTTGTGTAATGGGATCAATTTTCAAAAACCTTAAAATCTTCCAATTAAAACCACCCAAAATATGAACCCAAAATATGAACGCGAAGAATTCAATTAACCTACAAATCGAGCAAAACTCAAGCGTCCAATTTAACATAGTGAAACAAATGTATCTAATTCAGACATACATTGTAAGAATCTTTCCCACAGAAAATCTAATAAATAAATCCGCCCTTATGTCGCCAATGTATGTAATAAACATCAGTTTGACCAAATCTTATATGACAGGCGACTAACAATGTAATTTAAATCTTTAAGAGCTTTAAATACCAAACCATCAAGAGATGATAGAATTTATTACACAAAAAAATAGTCACTCGAGATACAGAATATTTTGATATAATCTAATTGCATTGTTCTGAAAAAGAACTAAGTATCTAAATGTAATTAAAAAGCTCATTAGCAAAAAGCTACAGTGTAAAACTTTGTTCGTTCTGAAAATATCAGAATAAACATCTCAAATGTAATTAAATCCTATTGTCCTTTAAGATTTATTATCCTCATTAGCAAAAAACTACAGTGTAAAACTTTGTTCGTTCTGAAAATATCAGAATGAACATCTCAATGTAATTAAATCTTATTGTCCTTTAAGAATTTTCACAGGAATAAATCATCAGACTTCCAGGAAATAAGTGACAGCTTACAAGCAAAAAGATACAGTGTATAACTTTGTTTGTTCCGAAGAATTCCAAAGTGATGTCTCAAAAGTCATAAATCTTAATTAAACCCAAGTAGCTCATTGGCTCATCATTACCCAATAGTAATATAGGCCGCATAATAGAACCAATAGGATTTGTAAAACATACTTGCTGGTAACGCCCGGACGTAACCCTTGGCGAAATTGGGAAAAGTAGATAGCTAGAACTTAGCAATTTTGAGTTAGTCCTTGTGGAGTCTTTTATGAGTCTTATTCAAGTCTTAATTTCAGTCTTGTCTAAGTCCAACCTAGGAGAGACTACTATGAATTTCTTATGATTTGTGTTATGTGAGGTTATTTGCAGTCTATTCAAAATAAACTTTTGAGAGAACTTTTTATCAGTGCATTAACTTTTGCGTTGCATCGCTCCATATGACAATTTTGTATTAGTGCCTTATATTACAAGTGTGTCAATATAACCGAAGCTCTGCGACAATTATTTGAGCAACAATAAATGCATTACTTTCTTATTTTATTCTCTCTATGTTAATATTTCTCAAGTTTGTTAGTCCTTGTGGCTCCACTCGCTCCTAAGGGAAACTGAAACTTTTCAGTCTGATTTCGACTCAGTATGGCCGTTAATATAAGCTCCCTATTTGTACTACTAGTTTAAGCTCCCCACTCTAGAAGTTCCGCCTCCACTCAGGTAAGCCACTCGCAAACCGTCAGCCAAGAGCTTGATTAAATTCCCCCATTGAATTATTAATTGGAATTTCCGTATTAGGAAACATCAGAAGACATAAGAACAATTATATTTTTAAAAGAAACCCCCCATTAGAATTGGCGCGGCCTGTTTAAAGGAGCAAAACATAAGGACAAAAAAAAACAAAAAAAAGATTATTGAGAAATATTACGCATAGGAAAAAGTGCGATACATTGTAGACTTATAATTTACTTGTGCATGCTTTGAAAGTGCCATTTATTGCGCATGCTTTGTAGTGCAATATTTTATTAAGCCTAAGTCCCCTTAAAATAATAACAAAAATATAATTTAGACGTGCCAAATTTAAGTTATATATAAAAAAAAACCATTGCCGAATTTTAAATTACTTTGAAAAAAAAATACCAAAATGTCGTTGGATCAAAACGAACAATTATTAAAGCAAAAACTCATTGCCAAAACAGTGGAAATTTCAAAATCGCTTCCTTCATATAACGGTGATGCAGACGTAGACGAATTTGTTATTCAATTAAACCAATTCGTAGAAGTAACTCAAACGGACTTAAAATCATTAGTAGGTATGTTGTTAATGAGACTTAAGGGACAGGCATTAACATTCCTGAAACATATAGAACCAACAATAGGGGAAGATAACAACCTCCCAATAAACTCAATTGAAAAATTGCTAAAAGCGTTCCGGGAAAGATTTGTTGAAACTAGTTCAACACACAAATTAAAGCATGGTACGGAGTGTTTCGATGAAACACAAAATGTTAAGGAATACCTACACAAGGTAATCGTATCCATTGAGGCAAAATATGGAAAAGAATCGGGCCCTTTATACGATAAAATCGTACTTAATGCTTTCATGCAAGGATTAAGCCCCAAACTATACCGAATGTTAATATCAAAAAATATTCAAACATTAGAACTAGCAGTTCAGGAAGTAGAGAGAATGATTGTAATTGACTCGATTGTGGCAAATCACAATAAGTCAAGAATAAATAATGTAGAAAGTTCAACTCCAGGACGATCACGAGGGATTTCCCCAGGATTTTTTTCAAGAGATAATTCACCCAAACCGAACCGAAATAGGTCTCCAACCCCTACGAGGCAAAGAATGGTACGTTTTGTACCCGCGAATACAACAAACTACGTACAGAACCCCCCAATTATATGCTTTGCATGTAATAAACAAGGATATATCGCCAGGGAATGCCGTACTAAAAACAAATATACACCAGTAACCCCAAGTTTTAATAATCGTTTGTTCGGGAGAACAAACTCAATTGCCAATGGGGCAGGAAACTATAGAAATAACCCCCCACGTCTCCCATCGTTCCGCAACCCGTACCAACAAGGATTTGCATATTTGAATCCTTCCCAATATACGCCTCAACAACCCTATTCTAATCCCTCACCCAACCGACAAAATAATTATCGGTTCCCCAACGCAAACACGCGACAAAACATGTACCAATTTAATTCACGAACGGTGTATCCAACTAGATTCAACAGGAATACATCTGATAACAGAGGATATTTTTTTCCGACGGGAAACGAAAGAAATTTTTCGTCAATACGAAATGAACACATGCCGCGAGCTGTCGGCACAAGAAACTCTAACCCACGCAATAATACGTGGCAAACAAGACAATCAAATGTCAACCAACTTGGAACTTCCCCAACCAGTGAAATTCCCACCGAGCCCCAACTTCAAACGCCAACTTATCAGATAAGCGCACAGGGAAACGAATTAGGCCCCCAAGAAAATTAACCGGGACTCTGGAGGCCAATATTTTTCATAGGTCCCATCCAGTAATTGTACCTTCCTTAAGTGATGATGATGATATATTACCTATATTAAATAATTTTAGTGTTGCGAGTATTAATTTCAAAGCGTTAATAGATTCAGGTGCATCTGTTAACATAATAAATTCGAATGTATTTAATAGACTTCCAATATATATTAAGCGACGGAAAAATTTCAATATTCCCAGTTTAACTAGTGTCACAGGTCATAGGCTGGAGACTGTAGGCTCCATACGTTTAGATGTGACAAAAGATAATAAAATCTTTCCTACAAACTTCATAATCTGCAAAAATTTCCCATATGAAGCTATAATTGGTGCTAATTTTTTAAAATCTAATAAAGTTTTATTGGATATAGCAAATAACAGACTCGTGTATCCATACGATTCTATTCTCCAACGCGTGGAGAGGGGGGAAGCAACAGTGAATAGAATCAAGTCTTTTGTACCTCACTTCACGTCATTTTCTCCCACGGGACGAGAAAGAAATTCAAGCAGCAAATGGATCGAGTCAGTAAAAGCAAAAATAGGGAAAATGCAGGAGTATAGACAAACAGAAATAAAGAAAATAACCGAATTATGGAATGAAATAATAAATCTAAATACTATTGTAAGGGGACAGGACTTGGACTCACCCTTACAATCAACCCAAAAAGCGGAAGACCTGACGCAGCCAAGCGCTAATCTTAACCTAATAGAAAATGACTCGAAAGAAAAATACTATGGGTTCGCGGTACGTAAAACACAAATCCCCCCAAATACTATCCAAAGAGTACAAATCTCTCAAATGGTCACCCCTGTAAATGACAATTCTGAAATTTGGTTCGCATCCCCGTGTAAAGAAATTCCAGAAAATCTGTT
>JAQQPU010025113.1:0-12218 GCA_029168905.1 Artemia sp. Kazakhstan ARC1039
CCAACTCTTGCATTTCAAGGAAAGAAATTCAAATGAACTTTGAAAAATCAAGAGAATGTAACTGTGACAAGGTAAACCATGACAAAAACACTACTGAAATGTTCCAACTCTTGCATTTCAACGAAAGAGATTCAAAATGAACTTTGAAAAATCAAGAGAATGTAACTGTGATTTTTTGTTTTGTTTTAAGTATGTTTGATCTCATTCGAAGACATTTAAAAAAAAGTTGAAAAAAAATATATCATGTTAAAAAAAAATGGGGTGGGGCCAAAAAGTTGGAGGGAAGGGGGCGCGTTTCGAGTTTGGGGATAGGGGACCTTTCGGGGTTGGTGTCTCTGCTGGTTAGGGTTGTTGGTGCTTATGATCCTTGATGTTTCGTACTCACATACACCTTACTACTTGATTTGCAAGGATTTCTATGGTTTGTTCTGTATTTCATTATTAAAATTCTTTTCTTGCCATCTACATCTCTCTTAGTATCAACGTTTTAGTATACTATAACGTTAGACCCTATTCTAAATTGACAACACTGTTCAAACAACACTTGTGAATTATAAAGAACACATCGGAGAGGTTGAGCTAGGTCAACTCACAATGTCATTCTATCATCATTAACCATTTTCATAGATATATGTGTTGTCTCAAATTTATAACAAATTACCTGAGTTAATAAGCCCTTCGGGGTTACCTTAACTGATAATCAGTTTAATCCTTTTTCTCCATCTTCATACGATCCAATCACTAATTAGAATCATTCACACTCCTATTATTGAAACATTAATTAATATCGTTCATAGAGTCTGATTCGCGAATTCCTTAACCCTTTTTGCAAATGTCAATCAAACAATTCGCAAATAGCATGTAGTTTCAAAACGTGTTTAATCACGTTGCTAGGAAAGGTACCAAAGGAAATCCTTTTTCTCCATCTTCATACGATCCAATCACTAATTAGAATCATTGACACTCTTATTATTCAAACATTAATTAATATCGTTCATAGAGTCCAATTCGCGAATCCCTTATCCCTTTTTGCATATGTCAATCAAACAATTCGCAAATAGCATGTAGTTTCAAAATGTGTTTTATCACTCTCTTTGAAAAGGTGTATAGGTTCCATAAAAATGTTTTCCTATAGCTTCAAGCAAATAGCATGGTAATTCCTATACGTCCCGTAGAAATGGAAGGCCATGTGAGGGGGGTACTCACTCTCTTTGAAAAGGTGCATAGGTCCCGTAGAATAGCATGGTAATTCCTATAAGTCCCGTAGAATTCAATATTAGCATTCTACTCACAATTTTTTTAATTTGTGAACTATTTTTCAAACACTTCCGAATGTTCAGTTACTTCCCACTTTTATCAGTAGGAATGACCTATCGACTCCGGTACGAACACATGTGCTGCCATCTATAATCGAGTCTAACGCTGACAGGATATAATTTATTCATGGATTATTGATCCACTAACGGGTCAATGACACCTTTTTCAAGGTCAATTTATTTGTTGTTTCTAAGTGTATTGACTCCGGGGCGAAGTTTGCACATGCACACCGAATAATAACGGAGCAATGTATTGATCCACTGGAGAGGACCAGATCACATGTCTCTTTCTAAGCCAATCAGGGAGTTGAAAATATTAGCGGGACAGGATTGTAGAGTAATATCTCGATTTTTTGTAAGCAGGGGTGCCAATAAGTTCATTTTTTTTTATTTAAGGCAGAGACGGTATCCTATCAAGATGGTATCCAGAAGGGGGGCATAGGGAGTTATTATATTTAAGTGATAGTACCTTGATTTTTTTTTTATTGAAAGCAGGGATGCCAAAAAGTTGAAAAGTTGACGAAATTAACAAGATTTTCGTGAGTTATACTTGATACAGCACTTGCATTGTTTTATCGTTCAAAGGGAAACGAACATATGCGTCCAATCCGTTTTTTTCCTATTGATGAAACGGGTTTACTTTGAAGACATTCATTCATATGTACCAGGTAGATTCACACTAAAAGGAATTGGTGTGATGAAAGCGATATCGACATCCCCACCTAACGTTGCGCTCGAGTAACAATGGCGCCCTTGGTCCAGTGCCCAAGTTACATTAAAAGGCACCTGCCCTGCCTTTTCCACCTCTGTGCTGGTAGATATGGGAATGTAACATTTTAGCTGTATAGAGAAACATTTTAATTAATTCCTTCTCCCCTCTTCCTCTTTCAACATTTATCTGAAGCCTCGTGAAGAGTAAGCAGTTTGTCCATTAAAATATACTTTTGTAGGAATCTACCCTGCCCCCACCTAAACAATGACTCACAACGCTCATTATAGCCGTTACGTAATTACAGATCACCAAACGTAGCATAATTTCATTACAAATAAAGCGATTCAACTTGGTTGAATCCAATTCTACCACCATGTGGCTTTACTTCCTTTGGCGTTTACCCCCTGGAAAATTTTATGCAGGCACCCTTGGCCTACGTAGACGCATAAGGAAGAAACCATATAAAAAAATATACCGTCAATTTCCCCATTTAATACTCTTTCCAAATATGTGGTACAAAATTTCCGAATTGTATTGAATTGTTACGAAGCTCTCAAATTATCTTCCAACTCCCTCCTTCCTGATAATACCAGTTATAGCCATAGCCTATATACGAAAGTTTAGTGATTTTTTTGGTAAAATTATTAATTTTCTCACCAACAGTTGGATCATAATGCACAGTAAAGCCAATAAAAAAAACAAAAAATAAAAAATAAAAAATAAACTTTTGGACAGACATAGAGCCTATATTGTATCATTAGTCCTAAGCCTAGCCTATTGTCCTAAATCAGATGGAAAGCTATTGAAGGTAATAGGTTATGCTGTGGTTTTTTGACATTTTCATTTCAGCTAAAGGTTTTGATACAATAGTTGCTATGGTCTCAGCATAATTTTAAGCCACACCAGAACTTTTTTCACCTTTAAAAAATAGAAATTATGAGTCTTTAGAGATGTAAAAATCTATATTTAGAAACGGTATGAGGCTCAAAACATTTTCCTCCTGCCCCATATAAACTGTAGATCAATATTTGAAAGTTTCACTTTAATACCACAAAGAAAATTTAAGATCATCAAAGGTAAGTGCCATTTGAAGAGGGAAAGGGTTGAAGTACATATTTGTGGAGACCCACTAATCTGCACCTTTGCCCTTTATATCAAATCCCCAAATCTCCGGCAACTGGCCCTCCAGACCCAAGTTCCCCCCCCCCAGCTGAAATTTATTTTCTGCAATAAATCTTGTCAAAATTAAGATAAGCCTGCAGAATTCAAGTATCCGGAGATACAGGTCAGTTTTCTTTAATATATCTTTTCTTTTATGGTAATATATGACTCATTTTTCAGTTTCCACTGTCATTTTCACTTGTTTTGGGAAAATTGGCTCCAACTTTGCCCCCCCCCCCGCGGGGGGGTTTTACGAAATTACGCCACTGTCTCACACGGGAAAATGATATTAGTTAGTTTTCTTTGTCTGGTCTAGTTTTTGATGGATAGTAACGAAATTATTATGAAGGAAAAGAATATGCTAATACTGCTGAGTAGAATGCAGAGATTAAAGCTTCGTTATATGACGAAGAATAATTGGATTCAAATGAGGAAAACAATTTCTTCGTGATAAGGCAGTTCACCCCAAAAAATACACCAGATCAAATAAAACACGCCAAGATTTACGCCTGGTGGTTTAACTGGAAATTTTTCCGCCAGTCAGCATCAAAATACGCCAGTCTGGCGGGAAATACGACAATATCGTAACACTACTCCCTACAGTTTCATAAATTCAACATATAATATCCATTCCGTGTCTTTTTAGGAATTTCTCTGTAGCGTGGATTCTCGAAAAAAATTTACGCTCACATAGTCTTCTGCTCTTTCTGGTACAAAGATAACACCATTTGAAGACAACAATACCAAATAGCAAGAAGTATGGTAACACCAAATGTGATTTAGGTAACGAATAGACATGTGCCTATGAAGACAACCAGAGCCTCACTACTCCCCCCAAAATCAAATATCGAGTCAACAGATTTACATGAATGTTTTTTTTTCTGCTGGGTCAAATCCGCAAAGGTCGAAGGGGTTAGTAAAAACTGGACTGTGCTACTGGAAAAATATTGTGATACAAGGGGTTGAGAATCATAGAGCAAATAGAACTAACATGTTTAGAGTGCCTCTCCTCTTCCAGCTGTCATTTTTATGTCTTTTCGTAGTAAACTTAAGCTTTGTGTTTAAGCAAACGCATGTAAAGATACCAAGGTCTAGTAAAAGCATCAAAAAAAGAAATTAACTGATATGTGTCGAAGGATATGTTGCTGATCAACATTGCCAATATACGTGAATAGTAGAAAACCTCTTCATGGTAAGAATGTTAATAGTGACAGAATTTTCACTAAACTCGTTTCTCGCTGTGACCCATATCCTTGCAATTGTTTGCATGAAAAAAAAAAAACAGTAAACCATTCAGGCTAAAGTGTACGAGAACTTAAGTGGAAAGTGGTGCTAAAGTCGAAACGAAAATTCCTTAGCGTCAACTAGGATTTAGCCTTTCGTTACTTTGCAACCCGAAACTACTGCTTAAGCCTAGTTGTCTTTTTATGCTGTTAAAATATAGGCAGGGTTAAGATAGCATAATTTTGACACCATTAGACCAACGAGCTTAAATTAAGCAATCCTACTTAACCTGCCAATATTTTTCTTCAGCTAGCCAGGGTCCACTTTGTGCAAATTGGATTTGGACTTAAAACTTCTCTTTAAAATAAATACAGATTAAGTATCACAGAGATAAACAAAATTTCTGCTCTAATCCTTAAAAAGGGATCAAAATGTGAGGTGAAGTCAGCAGGTGAAACAAACAAGGGAACATCAGGAAAAAAGCGTCAATTCACTAGCGTTATCTTAGCAAAGAGCGAAGTGTCTCCCGTGTTGTATTGTTTTGTGATTTTGTAAGAATAGGGTCATTATAACTTTAGAGGATGCTCATCCGATGAAAATGAAAGTTTCTAGCAACTACTTGAGGACCAATATTGATTTGGAGCAACAAGCGTATCTCCCGTGCCCTTTTTCACGCAAGACCCACATAGCATCAAATTTTGAGATAGCAAGAGCTGTCCAATGTGAAAATGTCTCTTAATAGTCAAATTTCAAAAATATTCTTCTAGAAATGACATAATTCATATTAACCCAAGTGGACAAGGGTCCTAACTTAGAAAATTTTGTCATTACCCCCATCCCCAAAAATTGGGTCCAAAAAGGTTAGGGATTGATGGTCAAGAGAGCCCCAAGTCTTTGAGCGAAGAAAACACAAATTTATAGAAAAAATTGCCAATAATTCACCCAAAAGAGCCACTACATTTTTTCCAAGCTTGGATTTTACATTCAGAAGTTCTCAAGCAAAAGTGACTCTAATGCATAAAAATTAGAATGGAGGTAGGGACCCTCTGAAAAATAAACCCAAAAATTAGCATTTTTTCTTATTTTCCGGAAGCTATCATTTGAAGTCTTTTCCCCCGGGGGACACTGCTGCACAAAAAAAGAGAAAAAAGATGGTTGACCTGAAAATCCAGTCCAAAATAGCACCATAAACTTTTCTTTCCAACGGCTGTCAACTTACAGTCGAAGCCCTTGGGCCAAGAGAACCCAAATGACGAAAAATGGCTCGGGATATAGGCCACGTAAACACGGGCCCAAAAACGTTTTATCCAGTTAACGGAAAACATATCTTCAAGTCTTAAAATCAAAGGACCCCAATACGTAAAGAAAGCTAAAAAAAATTGATTTGGCTAAAAATGAAGCCCGAAAAAATCCAAAATTCTTATAATAATTTCGGAATTCCTATCCAATATTAAGCTGGTTAAGAAAGAAAGGGTGGAGCAAGTAGTAAAATGGTCAGATTATGGTCTGGGTGAAATTTAATGGCTGTCAGTTCTTAAAAAGAACGCTAGAAATTTCAATTTCAAGTCAAATAGCCCTCCCCCTCACAAGTTTCACGATCAACCATTCCATACAAGACAACGGGAGAAAATAATACATGTAAGGCATATGGCTGTTTACTAAGGCAGCGCAAAAGCGTTGTCCCCTAACTGTAATGTAAACTTTGACCTAAGTTGCAGGTCAAGTCCAGTATTGTCAAACTCAGGTTGAAAACAAAATTCGACAACTGACAATCTGATTGAAATGTATTGAGTCCAAAATACTTCTTTACGTGAATTAACAGCTATCAATTTCAGTTTTGGAATTGGGTTTAAGTTTCGTTCATCATGTAACCTCGAATTTCTTATTTGATTCTAAACCGTGGTAATCGTATGAACACCACTTAAAAAAATTGAAATGATTTTCGAAAAAAAATAAAGACCTTCAACAATCAAATATATAAATCACTTATATGCAAGAAAATTATCCCGAAAATTACATGAAAATAAATCTTAGTTCAGGCGTTTTGTTATAGGAAACTTTTAATAAATCCGCACACACTTCTAAAAACATAACGATCCCGATAATTTGGCTCTTTGTCGTACTCTTTGTTATTAATACTAGCACTATCTACAAAAGAAAATTAATGACTAAATTTTATCTTTTCTAACCAGATAGAATATTGGTATTGAAATTAAGGCTGTTTCTAAGTAAGGTTAACTAGGTAGAAAAATATTTTACATTTGCGTTCATTTCTAAAGAACAGAATTAGATGTTTAGTGTATGTTGTCTGATCTATTAAAAATGGAGGCAATATTCTAGATGAGGGTCATTTTACGGTAAATTTTTACCAAATCATATTATTGACTTACAAATAAAGTGAATAGCCTATACCACTCAATGCCTTTTTTGGTAAAGTTCTACCAAATCATATTATTGAGTTAGGAATAAAGTGAATACACCATTCGATGCCTTTTTTTATGCTGATTACCAAAAAAAAAATCATTTCTATCAGAAATGAATTTCAGCCCCCCCTATATAGGCTATGCCAATTCAGGGTTAGGTTAGGTTTTAGAAATATATACCCTGAATTGGCACATATAGGGGGGGGGCTGAAAATAATTTCTGATAGAAATGATTACTATATTTGTAATCAGCATAAAAAAAGGCATCAAGTGGTAGCCTATATTCACTTTATGCATAATTCAATAATATGATTTGGTAGAACTTTAGGTCAATATATACCAAATCATATTATTGAGTTAGGACTAAAGTGAATACACCATTTGATGCCTTTTTTTATGCTGATTATGAATATAATAAGCATTTCTATTGGAAATGAATTTCAGCCCCCCCCCTATATATTCCAATTCAGGGTTAGGTTAGATTAGGTATAGCCTATATACAGGGGGGCTGAAATTCATTTCCGATAGAAATGCTTATTATATTTGTAATCAGCATAAAAAAAAGGCATCAAATGGTGTATTCACTTTATTCAAAACTCAATAATATGATTTGGTATATATTGACCAAACTTTATCCCCTTTTTTTATGCTCTTTCCAAATATAGCCTAATAATCATTTTGTCAGAAATGAATTTTACCCCCACCCATATATACCAATTCAGGGTATATGTTTGCACATTTGGGGGGTGGGGGTAAAGTTTAAACTTACCTCCCATTTACATCAGAAATTAAATTTGCCCCCCCCCCTAGTGTGCAAATATATACCCTGAATTGGTATATATAGGGGTGAAGGTAAAATTCATTCCCAACAAAAATTGGTAAAGTTCTACCAAATCATATTATTGAGTTAGGAATAAAGTGAATACACCATTCAATGCCTTTTTTTATGCTGATTACAAATATAATAAGCATTTCTATTGGAAATGAATTTCAGCCCCCCCCCTATATAGGCTATACCTAACCTAACCCTGAATTGGCCTATATAGGGGGGGGGGGGGCTGAAATTCATTTCCGATAGAAATGCTTATTATATTCGTAATCAGCATAAAAAAAGGCATTGAATAGTTTATTCACTTTTGTCCTAACTCAATAATATGATTTTGTAGAACTTTACCCAAAAATTATTATTATATTTGAAAAGAGCATAAAAAAGGCATCAATTGGTATATTCACTTTATTTTTAAGTCAATAATATGATTTGGTAAAAATTTACCAGAAACAGCATAAAAAAGGCATCAAGAGGTATGTTTACTTTATTTGTAAGTTAATAATATGAATAACAAAAAATTTATCTGTAAATTTATATCTCAGTTCATATTATTGACAGTAAAATTCTACTTTAGCAACTTTTGGCTATCTTGGAAAGGGGATGGGTTAGGAAAATGAAACTTTCAGGGATGGGTCTACAGGCTAAAGTTTGTCCCAGGAATGTATTTTGAAGTACTTACCTCTACTCCTTCTCCCTCTAGAGGGTCCTGACCTGACCTGACCTGAATCATTGCAAAAAACATACAACAAGTAATAATATAAATGAATAAATAGATTTTAAAGTGAGTAATGCTTACATTGAATATGAAAATCAAGCTTGAAACGAAAAAAATAGTTTGCTATTAAAGTATAAATGAAACTTAAAACGAACAGAAATTAAATAAACAATCAATGCAAACAAACATACAATATATATTAATGTAAATGAATAAATAAATCTTAAAACGAGTGAAACTTAAATTGAATATGCAAATCAAGTTTGAATCAAATAAAAATAACTACAAACAAGAGTTTGGGTATTACCTCACTGCAGAAGCCTAAAACCTACTGCGTTATTGGCGCCTTACTGAAAACTATATGAGTCTTGAACAGTCTTGGAAAGTATAAACAAAATCAAATTGAATATTAAATATATAATGATATTAATTGTTGAAAGATCCATCAATTCAAGATTTTTTTCACTGTAATTTTCATTTTCAGTGCTGTAAGAACTGGAAAAGAATAAATTTGTAATATAAGAGTAATTTGTTTTCCGTGAAGCGCCAATGACGCAGAAGGCTTTAGGTTTTTGCAGTTAAATAAGGGGGGCAGTATCCAAATTTTGTTTGTAGTGAAACTATATTTGTCTTGACCAATCTTGGAAAGAACTAATAAATTAAACTGAATATTTGATATATAATGATATTAATTGCTGAAAGCTCATCAGTTTAAAATTTTACTGTAATTTTAATATATTTTTTTCAATATTAAGTACAAAAGAAAACATTTGTAATATAATTCGTTTTCAGTAAAGCGCCAATGACGCAGTAGGTTTTAGGCGTCTACAGTGAGGCGATACCCAAACTCTTGTTTGTAGATATTTTTATTCGATTCAAACTTGATTTGCATATTCAATTTAAGTTTCACTCGTTTTAAGATTTATTTATTCATTTACATTAATATATATTGTATGTTTGTTCGCATTGATTGTTTATTTAATTTCTGTTCATTTTAAGTTTCATTTATACTTTAATAGCAAACTATTTTTTTCGTTTTAAGCTTGATTTTCATGTTCAATCTAAGCATTACTCGCTTTAAAATTTATTTATTCATTTATATTATTACTTGTTGTATGTTTTTTGCTATGATTGTTTATTTAATTTCTGTTCGTTTTGGGTTTCATTTATTCTTTAATAGTAATTTCTGGTCGTTTTGAGTTTGAATTTTTACAGGTATTCATATCTCCTGAGCTTAAGTTTAAAATGGCCTTTACTTTTCTTTGAAAAACTTATTTTTCGGAAAGTTTTTTTTTAATTAATTTTTGTTCACTTTTGAATGCAAAAAGTTTCAAGTTTTTATTGCATGGGGGGGGGGTTGCTTACTGTCCGATTATTCTTAACTTTAAAAAACGGATCTAGAACTTTCAATTTAAATCGAATGAGGCTTTTTTCAAAGTCTATACTTTGATAAAAACTTTATATATGAACAATAGACACCTTGCATAACTTGTGAACTGCGATTGGCAACAATGAATGGATTGAAAAAATAGCTCAAATAAGGATGTTTTGACCATTTCACTTGCTGACACAAAGGGATCACGACTGTTTGGAATTGACCTTAATAGGATTTTGTGTGCCAAAGCAATTTTGCATCTATCACAGAGTATGTATTTTAACCTTATAATTGGATAATTATAATAGATTTACTATGTGTTCTTCCCATACAAAACTTTACCTTATTAAAGTCTTTGGGGTGGGGTGGCGTAGTTGGCAGAAGGAAGAAAACTTTAGCGTAGACAGTAAGAGAGGGGGAGGGGGAGGTTGGAGACTCATCCAATACGGGGCGGAACTTCACTTATCTCCACTGTTCCCGATTTAGGAGATTAGACAGACTCATTGGGCTGTAGAATGTTGGACCGTTTGAGTTGTGGAAGACGTTAAAATACCCAAAAATACTTTATATATTCAGATATTGCAGGATTGATTTCATAGATTGTGGAATGGTGAGCCCCCTGGCCCATCATTTGGGTGAGCCTCAACTCATAATATGCAGTTTTGATTAATTGTTCCGTGTTATGTGCATATATTATTCTATATAAGTTATTTTGATTTATACTTTTATCGCATTGAGTTCATTTTTAAGGCTTGAGATAAAAACTGAAACCTTAGCGGAGACAGTGGTGGGGGGAAGTCTCCCCCCTCACATGCATAATTGAGCAGCCACAGAGAAAGTAAAACAAATGAAATTAATCTGTCTTTTGAAAATGGGTTTTTTCAAAAGACACGAACAAAATCGTCTAAAGGAACCTGAAGTGCTATCTCTGACATTTGCGTTGATTCTTTATTCCCGTTACTTTCAGATGTAAAATTTAGAATATTATCGAATGGGTTTAGTCGTCCCCTCCCTGAATAATTCACATTTGGAAAACCCACCCCTGGGAAATTCCTCCTCCCTCAAAGAACATTTTCTTTTCCTGCTGATAATTCCCCCGCGTTAAATTCCACCCAGCAGAAATTTCCCAGCCATGGAATATGCTCCCCAAACATATTCCCCTCAGATAATTTTGGATATTCACAAAAATGGAAGCTGAAATTTTTACTCAACTTTTTAGGTCAGAAGCAATGCTATAGCGTTACATAAGTAAAGAGCAATAAAGATTCAATGAATTAATACTTATTTATTTTTCCAGGGGCACTTTATGTGGAAGAGGTGGTCGCATAAACTTTGGAACGGGGTTCATTGAATTACAAATAAAAATTTATAGTGCCCTTACACTAGGGGCAGATCCAGGATTTCTTAGGGGGGGGGGGAAATAGGTTGATCCGATAAACTTGCGTTAGGAGCAAGTTTAATTAACGCAATCTTGCGCTAATTAAGTAAATTACATTACTTTAGACTACGTTAGGGGGGGCACCCCCCTCGCCCCTCCCCTGGATCTGCCACTGCCTTACACTCTCTGTTTGTTTCCTTGTGAGGAAGAGCAGATGCCTAATAGGTATAACACCAAAAAATTCTAACTCTCATTAGGCCTTCAGGTATAAACAGAATTAGTTCAAAGCGAGGGGTGGGGAAAAAGGGCGTGGGGGAGTATTTGCCCTTCGATCGATTTTGACTCGTAAGAGCTGGACTACAACTTCCAATTTCCAATAGAATTAGCCCTCTCTGAAGTTTATATGAGAATCCTTTCCTGCCCCCGGGCCCTGGGGGGTTTTGTCGACGCAAGAGTTTTGTTACTTAACGTTTCAACTATTTTTAACAAAATTTTTATCTTATGCATTTAGGGTGGGGGGGGGGGGGGGGGGGGCTAGTTGTCTTCCAATCTCTTTTGACTCTTAAAAAGTGAACAAGAACTTTCAATTTCCAATCAAATGAGCCCTCTCTAAAGTTTATACGAGTATTCCTTCCATAAAAAATAATATGAAGGATTCGGAGAATCCTTAAATTACAACCCCTGCCCTGAGGGCTGTGGGGGAGTTGTCATCCTTAAAGACCTAATTTCCAGACCTTAAAACTACGTTTAATAAAATGTCTGACTCAAAATTTTGATTGGATGTGTTTGGGGAAAAGGTGGGCGTGAGAGGGGGGTTAGTTGTCCTCAAATCACTTTCAACTATTAAAAAGCGCACTAGCCCTTTGAATTTTCAATCGAATGAGCCTTTTTTGAAGTTTCTACGACACTGCCTTCTATAAAAACCTTATATGCCCCCAGGGTATAACTTAATATCCCTGACTTGAGGGTTGTGGGGGAGTGTCCTCCTCAAAACATATTTTCTATCTGAAAATCAACTACGTTGAACAAAATGGCTATCTCAAAATTTTGATTGGATGTGTTTGGGGGAATGATGGGCGTGAGGG
>JAQQPU010025114.1:0-12216 GCA_029168905.1 Artemia sp. Kazakhstan ARC1039
GTTTCCTAAGACCAAATATGAGACGTATTATATCATTTTGTGTTGTTTCAATTTTTTGCATCTGGGTCTTTGCACATGCACCATAGACGATGAGCCCATAGGCAATATGGGGTTTTATATGTGATTTATAAAACTGGAGTAAGGTTTTCTCCTTACATCCCCAGGGTGTGGAAAGAAGTCTTTTTAGTATATTTGTTTTTCTATAGCATTTTTTTATTGTGTTTGAAATGTGGAGGTGCAAATTAAGTTTTTGGTCAAGGATGAGACCTAGGTAATTAATATGATTATCTTCTGGAATAGTTGTTTTATTTACAGTTAGTTTTGCATTAACATGGTTTCGCTTCCGGTGAAATTGGATTATTTTTGACTTGGTGGGTGCCTTTACATCGTATACTTGAATTAATCCTCTTCTTCTGTTTTTAGGTGCAGGGCGTGGATTTCGATAAGCTACGGATCTGAATAGCGAAAATTGAGATTGAAGATTATTATTTTGGTTATATTTTTTGACTCTGGCAATGTGAAGCGATTATTTTATTTAAAATTCAATATTATCTACTGATTGGTGATGAAGTGTATTTTAAGATGGCTCCTTTTCTTTTTCTTTTTTTTTTAATTCCCCACTTCTTACCTTTATTTTCTTCAATTAACCTTAGAATTCTATGAAACCAAATAACGCTAATTGAAGCGATTTCCATTCGTTTTTTCTTTGTGAGCAGAATGCCTATCTATTAAGGACTTGTACATATTTAAACCTGCTCGTAGAAAACAATACACAGATCGATAATGTTACATATTTGGTTTGTACCAACCTTATGCTAGCTGTTGTTCAGTTTTTCTCTGTTGCGTGACTTTTTTCTTTGTATGATAGTATTTTCCCTTTTCCCTCTCGCTTCTGTATTCCCCTTACTTATTTGGTCAATATGTTGATTATTTATTTTTAACTCATGATTCCAAGAATAATTACAGTAAGATCTTAAAACACTAGTTACAAAACGTTCCATAGTTGCCATTCACGTCTCAGGACGTCTTGTCTTTGAGTAAGTTCCAGCTGCGACAAAAAGTTTTGCGTTCCGTGTGAGAGTGAATTAACTGCTGGAACGATAGAAAATTACCTTTATATTAAATTTTGTGAATAATCTTAAAAAGAAGCTTTAGTGTATTAACTTCTGCACGAGCATCATCAAATTGGTAAAAATGGAGGCAAATGACCAAATTTATGAGAATTGATGAGCATTAAGGCATTAACACTTAAATTACTAATTAATCATTAAAATTACCATAATGCGTATTAAGGCATTAGTTAATAAGTCGTTCCAGATATGCAGTTCATTCGTACTAAATTTAAAGTAAATATGCATTAAATTAAAATTTCCACGTAGAGCGTATCCTTCGTAGATAAAGTACAGTTATTGCCATCTATTAAAACCGTATGCAAACATTTAAAAATACAAAACATGCTTATGAAACAGATGACGTTACGTATCTAGTAACCTTTCAGGTTTTAACGATATTCCGCTACCATGTTTGTTATTTATTGCTGGTACAATGTTTATGTGCCTTATTTAAAATGATTTGCCCTCTTTAGCAACATGCGTTAAAAAACGTAATCATTATTTCCTAAATTTTTATTGGTTGTCAGAATAGCCAATCATGGGCCTTCTGCCCATGAGAAATATGAAGTTTTATGTTCCATAATGTTGTTTTACTAATATTTTTAGCCTATAATTTAGGGCTTTTTCCCGCTGTTCTAACAAAAGTTTGAATTACAATTGTGTTTCTGCGAGGTGACAGGAAATTGCTACTAGCAGTTGTTAGTAAAATTTCTGAGAATCCGAAGCGCTGTTGAGTATTTTCGCCAGATTCCAAGCGGGAACTTCAATCAATTCGAAAAAGAAAATGTAAATTTTTAACAATAAAGTCTATTCTAAAAATAGTTTTCATAACAATTTTTTCTACAAGCTAACAAAAAATCGCTACTAAAATGTGTTTGTAAAATTATCTGAAAAAATTGAAAAGATGTTGAAAATTCTTACGTATTTTGAGCGTGAACTTCAAAAATTAAAGTTGCAAATCTCTACCAACAATTTATTATGTTCTAACAAGAATTTTGAGGACAATTGTGTTTCTGAGAGCTAATAAAAAATTGCTATGAACAACTGTTAGTAAAATTATTTGGAAATTCAAAGCGTTTTTGAAAATTATTACTGGATTTTGAGTGTAAACTTAAAAAAATTCGAAACTAAAACGTGCAAATTTCTTAATTTAAGAAGCAGCTGTGGACTACTTCTGCGCTGTACAGTTTTGTAATGCCTTTTTTGCTTGTTTCAAAAATTCGAATTGCTGTTTTAAATTTTTTTTTTTCACATGGTTTTCCACCGTCTAATTGCTAAATAATACTGCTTATATGAGAGCTTTCATCTTATCTTAAATGCTGGCTAGAGAAATTGATTTTTCAACTTTAATCCGAAACAAAGTATTTATCCATACGATTTTAATTTTCTTCGGGTGACGTAAAAACTGGCTGCGGAAGTAAAATTCGACTTGTACGAACCTAGCTTAATAATATAAGGTCCGGTAATTCCGATGGCACTAGTCGATTCTATATATATAAGAAAAATGACGTTTGAGTCCCTCCCCCTCCAACTCCCGAGTGCGTGTCTGTTAATTAAGCAAGCCCAAAATTTAAAAAAAGGCTAATGTTTATTCTTTATAACCGACACCCAAGGGCATATACATGATTTAGTCGGGGGGAGGGGGTACAAAAAACTTTTAAAACGCATCAAAATTCGTTTATATGCATTTTTTTTAAACATCTGAAATTTTGTTAGGGCTTCTTTTCCGCAATAGAGAGACTGTGGCACGATAAACGTAATTTTCAAGGAAAATAGCACGACATACATTAAGACTGAGCTATTGAAACGCTTAGGTTATGAGAATTCCAGCATCAGAATGTTTTTATAGAACCTTGACTTGGCACGAAGTTAAGTGAAAGTTTTTTTTCGATTCAAGACGCAACGAAAAATTGCCAGTTACGAAAACTAAGGTAAAGCCCCCTCCCATACCTTTTTTAGTTGGCCTCCCTCCAAAAACCTTCGATAAAATTTTTTTAGATAGCCATCTTGTTCAAAATAGTGTAAAGGACAAATAACAATGCCTGTGGGGATGACATAGCCCTCAACAGCTTTTGAGAGGGATGCCTAACAGTAATAATAAGCCAAATGCAAGTTTAAAGTTTAATTATAGATGAAAGTGTGCAATTAATACTTGACAGGAATACTGCTTTTCATATTTAAAACAAAGCTATTCTATGATTACACAAAATAATTTTCATTTTTCTTTATGTCGACACCTATTTGATAACAGCTGTTGATTTGATAAAGTTTTGTTCAGACCTCTCTTTCTTACATCTGGAAAGGTTTTGAGATGTTAAATGGAATACCGAGTTTTCTAAAGTGAATTTCTACTAAAACGGCTACAATCCGCCGAAATAATTAAAATTTTGTAACTAATGTTGGTCGCTACTGTGTTTTTTAGCTTATGATAACGTTTGATTTATTGGTGGCAGCGAAACTGTTTGTACGTAAGGTATTTTTTTTAATATCATAAATTTTTAAGTTTTATGCCAACTTTTGAACAAAATTACTTTGTGGACAAAAAGTTCACAAAGTAAATATTCTCGATGTCTATGCCAAAATAAGCAATCTCTGCCAGTCCTGGCGAAAAGGAATAGCGATTTTTTTGCTTTTTTAATGCTAAATTTACGTTGCAAGCTTTTCGGTACTGTCGATATAAATTAAGCCAGATTTTTAATTAGGACCTGTGATGAGCTATTGTGTTAATTAAGGAATAGCTTTTTGTTTGGTACATTTGCAATAAATATGTTAATCGATATTGTTTTTATCGTTAGAGAACTGATATTGTTTTCAGTTTTAGTTGTCGGTTTCTTATTGAAGAAATGCTTCTTATATTGGCACTACAGCAAAAATATCACTTGAATAAAGTCATGCCCTTATATGATTGCCAACACAGCATCAACAGGGTAGTCCAGGGCAACCAAGGCCGTGGTATGTGTCAGCCTAGGAGTTTCATAACTATCTGTGCTTGGCTTGTCCGTTCCATTCTCACACAGCAGGTTTCGCCGTAGTTGCATCGTCTCTATGCCGGGACCTCAAGAATAAGAAAGATACGACTTTTCTGACACTAATCAACAGGGGAATTAAAAAAAAAAAAAAAACACCCACATTTGCGAGGTTTATGAACTTTGCAATTAAGCAACAGCAGCCAACTTGGACTTGAGAATTTCCAAGAGGACTTGAGAATTTCCTTAAATGCTCCGAGGCTCTGCAAGCTAAAACTAGCAAACATTTTAAACCGATACAATTAGGGATTAGACCTTGAATTTAGCTCTATGTTTATTAGACTGTTCCATTGTATGTTTGCTCTAATATACGACTGAACAAATCTCATCATGACAAAAAGTGGGATTTTCCACGAAAATCCGGTCTCTCACTTACTTAAGTCTCACCACGCCTAAAGGCGCATAAGGCAGTAACTTTTGATCTCCAATTCAGCCTATATTGTACCAAGGACCAGAGCTCGTTCAGTCTAGGTAAAAAAAAAAACTTGTTGCCTCTTTCTACGGGAATCAACCTAGTGTGTACTGTCTTCCCCTACTTCAAAGACCGGGGGTGGGGTGGCAACACCATATTTCGTACTGGAGACGCCGTTTCATTCACGAGAATCATATGCCCCAGTACAACAATCTCTTCATTCTGTTCTCGTTGGTCACCACGGATTGTTCAGTATGCACTTATCTGGGCACTTATCACTCTTGGTCCAGTTTATCACAAGAATTCCACGTCTGCATTTGTTTTCGAGGGTGAGCAATCGTTTCCCCAAGTTCGTTGAAAGGCTTCATGACTCGCATCCATATGTAAGAACAGAGTGCGTTTCTCCTTAATAGTCCGAGTTTTAGCTTCTGCCTCTTATGCATGAGCTTTAGCCTATTTTTGAAATATTAATAAAAAAAACTTACCACAAAATAAGTTTTTCAAAAACAGAACTCCATTAAACCGAAAATCAACAAAATAGAATCAAATAATCTATCAAGCATACAACTACCACAAATCAGTATCAATAAATAAGTGAAACCCAAAGCAAACAGAAATTAAAATAAATAACAGTCAAACTCAACACGAGCAGAAATTAATACGAGTAGGGTTCTAAAACCCTATGCTTTCTAAAAGCCAGAATATAATTTGTACTTTACTGAAAAAAGAAATCAAATCAATTTACAGAAAAAAAATGTGAATTGTCAATTTAATCTACATATGCTGATATTTATTCCTTACAATTTTGCTGGATGACGTTTCGTATCGGCAGAATTCACCAGCCTGCCTTTAGTAAATATGTACTGGTTGAACACACCAAAAGGAAACATGTTAATAACAATTTTCACTTCACAATATGCACAAAATTGTAGTCAACAGATTTTCTGGATCGCTTTCACTTTTTTTTCATGAACGCACCATTTTCTTTTGTTATTGCATTGTATCAGATTAACGACGCTTCTTGACTACTAAGGGTCGGCGCTGCATTGTGTTGCCACAGCTGGGTTCGAACTCTGGTTCCTGTAAAACAATTGTTACCGTGAATGTCCGAAATACCTTTTTCCTCCTTGGATTTAGCTAGCGTTGCCAGTCAACTTTGTCTTTTTAATGCAAGGTTTGATGATGACAGGTTGGGTTAGCTTAGGTTTTTGACCCATTTCTGATATTTATAACCAAATTTAACCTAAACTAACATAATCTAACTTTAACTTTTACCATCATCGGTTGTATAAGGGTGAAAAGCTGACTCGCAAAGCTAATTGAACCAAAGCAGAGAAAAAAGGATTTCGGACATTCACGGTAACACAATCTTTTACAACACGAGGCTAGTACTGTTAGGTCAGTTCTTACGACATGCCGTTAGTGAATATTACAGATAGTGTTTTATTTCAGATAAAACCCTATGCAGTTATTGAAGGCAAAATAACATAAAACTGCTTTCTGAACCTTATGGAGCCTAAAGATTATTTATGGGACAAAACGAGGATGAATATCCAAAACGTAAGGAGCTTCAGCCTGATTTGGAAAACAATTGAGATGGGGGCGGATGTGTGGCTTGCCAGTTTCGATGCGTCAAAAAAGAAAGAAATCAATTTTGATGGTGCGAAATGTGAAGGCTCACTCTGCTTTTATCTTTAAAGAAGAGGCAATGATAAAAGTAGATAAACTACATCTTATTTGAGCTCATTTATCTTCAGATCGTACGTGAGCTGAACACCTAGCAAAGTGAGATCATCCTGCTCCAAGAAGCTAGGAGTCATCCAAAGATGCAAAAGACTCCTCCCCAACGTGCCAATTTTGACACTATACATGTCATGCGATCAATTACGAAATATTCAAGCCTTCTCTTTGCTAGCCCTTCATCCAGTCCCGTTGCTCCTCTTCAATATGTCCAAAATCGAGCAGTTTACGCACAACTTCTATCAACTCTGTTGCCAAATCCCTGCACTCAATTCAAGATCGTTTTGACCTGGCGTCTATGTTGGTGTTTTACGAATGCATTCATTGCCCTCTATCAGAATCGTTTTTGAAGCTTGTTCCGAACAAACTGAAGCCCCTGAGATCAACTCGCTAAAGTGCAGCTGCATACAAATTTTTATTTACACAAAATTTCCAAAATTCATCCAAATCCTGACCAACCAAGCCTGATTAAATCACTAGTTTTGCTTTTCAACACCAACAAAAGCTACTATCAACAAACAGAGTCACAGAAAAATTCCCTGAAGCCCCTTTTATTTAAGCCCAATCTACGAAGAAACTAAATTGAGTACTGTCTGAAGACAGCGGCCGCTGAAAAGAGCAATGTTTCAGACAACACTGCCTTTCAATTTACAGATAAAATAAAAATCTATAACAACTGGTAAAACTGCTAAGATAGTGAATCAGCATAAAAACAACTATAACACGCAATAACCGACGTCGAAACGAAATCTGTATGTAAAAAGAGGAAAAAAAATGAAGAATGGGGCATCCTGCCTGGCATGTCATTTTGGGTTCCTGTGACACTGAACCCTCGTTTAACTGAACATCGTGCAACTCAGATCAGGTGTAATTCAACCCCGCGCAATTCAACCCTCATTCGACTCAATCCCCATTAATTCAGCTGTCATTTAACTCAGCCGCTGCTCAACTCAACTCCTGTGTAATTCAATCCTCATTTAACTCAATCCCCATTTAATCAAATCCTATTTTAATCATCCCCATTCAGCCCACCCTCCTTATATCAACAATATACCTTGAAAATATAATTCAGCCTGTTTTGTCGGAAGTCATAAAAAATGATATGGTCTATATTCATTGGTTAATTCTTATTTAAGTGTTTTTTTATGCTATTTGTGGAAAAACTATCCCCCCCCCTCGTCTAAAAAACAAAAATTTATCCTTTTGTCTTATATATTTGAAATTAACCAACTTTTCATAACCAGGGCAGGAACACATTTGAATTTCATGGTTGCAGCAACAGAGTTGAGTCAAACAGGATTGGATTAAAAGGGGGTTGAGTAAGAAGATGTTTGAATTGTATGGGGCCTTTAGTTGCATGTGGGTTCCGTTAAGCGGAGGTTCAGTTACACGCATGCCATCATTTTGAACTGAATTTGGGTACGCTACAGTGTTGCATCATTAAGACACGAACGAACTAAGTCTTAATTATCTGTGCAATGATCAGAAGCTTAAGCAAATTGTTGATTTCCCTACTACAAAAGGTGGCACCACTTTGGATGTTATTTGCACAAACCTTAAAACCTATTACAATATTCCGACTGCCCCCCCCCCCTCCTCGGTGGTAGCTATCATTTCATGCTACATTTGAAACCACTGCTAGTTTCCAAAACAAATTACTCCGCTTCTGAATTTTCGTACCGGTCAATAAGAAGTCGATCTCTTTTTGATTTTGGATCTTAATTACGTCCGAGAGTTGGGATGATTTTTTGTCGTGTGTATATCTTAATTCAAAGGTTAGTTTGTTTCAAACAAAATTAATGACAAATTACCAAAATTGTTTCCCAGAGGTTACGAAGAAGATATGTTCCTCAGATAAACCTTACATTAATGAAAAAATAAAAGGACTAATCCATTTGAAACTAAACTTTTTCGCCTTGGAAAGAAAGAGGAAGCCTTAAACCTTCGTAAACAAATTAAGAAAGAAATACGTCGTGCTGCTTTTCGTTATGGTGAGAATAAATTAAATTACTTAAAACACAGCAAACCTCAGCAATGGTTTAAAAAAGTGAAAGAAATAGGGGGTCGGTCGTGCAAGAACCTTGATTTTCTTCTGGATGAACCGCCTGAACAGATAGCCAATGAGCTTAATAAACACCTAGCTAGCATTGTGCAAACGTTCCCCCGTCTCTCGGAAAATCAGCTAATCCCTGAAACTCCAAAAGATAAAATCGCGAAAAATTTCAGGGAAGGAAATAATAGAAAAAATACAGAAACTGAAAAAACTAGTATTTGTCCCATTGATCTAATAAAAGCATTCCCTGATAAACTATCAACATCCCTTGTTAGTATTTTTAATGATATTAGTAATTCCGGATGTTATCCGTCGTGCTGGAAGTTGGGCTATATTACTCCAATCCAAAAGAAGGGAGGAATGAACGATTTTACTGGAGTTCAACCAATCACTTTAACCCCCAGTTCTTTCAAAAATGTATGAGGGTTTCTTAGCTAATTGGTTAAAGGCAGAGATTCTTGAACTTATTGACTTACAACAATTTGAAAATCTGAAGGAGACAACTACTTCACACTATCTTGTTAGTCTTCTTGACACCGTTCTTAAAAACCTTGAAACCCTGATACTTGGTTGATCTTTTATTAATTGATCTCCAGAAAACGTTCAACCTCATTGACTACAATATCCTCTTAAATAAACTGCTGACGGGTTTCAAGTGAATCCCTTTCTAATTAAAATTGTTGCCTCCTTTTTAACAAATCGTTTCCAAGTGCATAAACATAAAGAGGTTTATTCCGATCCCATTCCTATCTTTTGTGGGGTACCCCAGGGAACTCTGATGGGGCCCATTTTATTTCTTATAA
Organism: Artemia sp. Kazakhstan ARC1039; assembly: GCA_029168905.1. Lineage (NCBI taxonomy): Eukaryota > Metazoa > Arthropoda > Branchiopoda > Anostraca > Artemiidae > Artemia > Artemia sp. Kazakhstan ARC1039. Next base: position 9,147 of record JAQQPU010025114.1, read on the forward strand.
TGGTTAATAGCCTCATGACTGACCCCAAAGAGCGATGGAAGTATGTGGACGACCTGTCTGCACTTGAGGTTTGTCGACGAAATATTAAAAGCTCAATTATGACATTATTTGACGATGTCACGCAGGAGGTTTCTTTGTCGAAGATTAAAGTTAATGCTGATAAATCGTTAGTTATGAGAGTAAATTTTAAAAATCACCCCGCTCTTTCACAAGCCCCATTCCTCCCAAAGTCTCTGTCACATCCATTAAACTACTTGGGGTGACAATTACTGCTGACTTGAAGTGGGATGCCCATGTTCAAAATATCCTAAAACAAGCTTCCCCTTCGGTTTCCATTCTAAAACTTTTCTTAAAATTTTCTTGCCCCCCTAAGGATCTTCTCCAACTTTATTGTTCTTTATTCGGCCAATACTGGAGTTTTCTTGTCCAGTGTGGCATTTTGGTATTTCTTCAGAGCATATTTATAAGATTGAAAATGTCCAAAAACGAGCACTTAGAACCATAAACGGTGAAGGGAAGGTTCCATATCATTATCTACTAGGTAAGTTCATGCCTTCGTTTCGGTAATAAGACCCTGTCTGTTCCTCGATTACGTTCCATCATCCCCAAACCTTACCTTCCCGCCCGCAACACACCGTCCCGCATACAATCCCCTAAAGTCCCCAAACTGACTCCCATTCCCGCTAAACATAAAAGATATCGCAAGACTTTTTTCCGAGTTTTGTTGAGTTATATAATAACCATAAAAATTAGTCTTTAATTTTATTGTTATCTATTTATTTTTTTTCTGTTTGACTTTTTAACTAAGTTTTGACTCATCATATTTTTTATTCATTTTCATCAATTTTATTGTTTTCTATTTTGTTTTTATTTTTGAATTTGTAATTAAGTGTTGACTTTTTTCATGTATTTTTTTTTAAAAAGAATTATGTTTGACGTGAACGTCACGTTCTTTTGATGATTTTTTTTTGTTTTTTTTTTTGGACGTAAAATTCAAATTCGGCAAACATGCTGTGAAAAAAAAAAATTAAATTCTGTTTTATTCTATAAGAGTTGTAGACAGTACTTTTGGCAAAGAACTGTAAATGTTTTTCAGGTACTTATGTTTACTAATCAAAGTTTTCAGATGTAAACCTGAAATGATAAGGCTTAACTATATTATTTCACTCAATGTCTGAATCTAAAATGTTAAAATATTTGTCTTTTAAATGAAGATAAATAAAATATGTTTTTCGAAATCTAGGTTTTTTTTCATTTTTTTTCAACAAAAATACAATTAAAGGCATATTTCAAAATCTAGGTAAAATTGACTTTAATATAACCCCCCCCCTCCACCCAATTGATGCTCCTGATAATTTCTCTATTTACAAAAGGTGTTGATGATAGCGGGAATCCTCCATAGAACATTCAAGTTTCTCGACAAGGAAATACTACGCACACTGTACAAGGCCCTAGTAAGGCCGATCCTGGAGTATGAACGTAAAACGGTTGAACGCGATCTACAAAGAATGACAAAGTTCTTCCGAACTTTTTCTTGCCACCCTTATAATAACGCTCCTACTACCAACTTTGGCTTGCCGTTTTTATCATGGCAATATGATTGAAACTTCTAAGATCTTCAAAGAAACCTTTCACGATAGCATTACACCCACCGACATTCTACAGTTCAGTACATCAAGTCTATGGGCCCATCAGTTTAAACTGAACAGTAGACGCTTCTTCAAGGACACAGGAAAATGGGCCTTCTTCAGTTGGGTCATCAGCAGGTGGGATAGTCACCCTCCATCTATAGAAAACAGCCCAGATATGGATTGATTCAAGAAAGAACTTGATAGTTTTCATGGACTTGATATGTTTTCTAGTTTCTCATTAAGCAGAAAACTATAAGATACTTATGCCTGTTTTTTTCATTAAATGATTACTATTATTATTAATTAAAACAAAACAATAATTAAAGAAAATATCTATTTAGCTGCCAAATAAAAAAAGGTAATAAACCACAAAACACATAACGCATCTTACAAGAGTATCCTCGAAACTGACTAGACAATGAAATAGTAAACATTAAATATTCCTTCTCCTCCAATACCACAATGAGCTCCACCACAGGTTCCATACACAAAAAGTTTTTTCAGCCATTAGAATAATGGTCAGTTTTCTTGTATTGAGAATATTTATCTTCTGGTGGGGGATTTGTGGCTTCCTTTGGCGATACAGGGAAACAACACCATAAGATGAAGGCTACAAAGGCAACAAATGTTCCAACTAAGAGAATGAAATCTTCAATAGTCTGAAAATGAATAAAATACGTTACAAAAAGGACAAATTAGATAATTGAAATACAAAACAAGTAAAAAAATAATTTTTGTGGTTATATTAAGTGACTAAAACAATTAACCCAGGGACGTACGCAGGGGGGGCCTCCGGGCCCGCCCCCCCCCCCGAAATCTCACGATTTTTTTCATTTTCCCATAATTTTCTGATTTTTCACACAGAATAATGGGTTTGAAGGATTTGACCCCCCCCCCCGAAACAAATTCCTGCGTACGTGCCTGAATTAACCAGATTGTAATATGGCTATTTTGCATAATTTTGGGCCCAAAAAGCCTTCTTGATATTGCAAAAATATTTCCTCTAATAGTTAAATTATTCCAATAAGTATCATGATTGCAGCAATAGCTACAATGTAATACCGAACACACATTAAATATCATAAGTTAAATAAAAATTCTAAATAAATTTTAAATGAAGAGGCTACATCCATTTTGGGGTTTTAGCAAATAATTTCCATAAAATAATAAAATAACAACAAAAGCAGTATTAAAAATAACAACAGTAGCTTTGCTAAAACAAGCTGTAGCTCGACTGCGGTTCTTGAAACATTACTAACGCAACTAAAGAAGATAAAACAAGTTAAAAAATAAAATGATTGAAATAAAAACAAGAAAAAACAAGTTTAAAAGGGTAAAATTAAGTGACCATAACAAAATACTAGAATTTTTGTCATCCCACTTATTTATTACTATGTCAAATGTTGTTAAAATGATGAAAAAGTAAAAAAAAAAAAAAA
>JAQQPU010025115.1:0-11255 GCA_029168905.1 Artemia sp. Kazakhstan ARC1039
ATGGCTTTCTCGAAAGTTGTTTAATTTTATTTACGAACGTTTTTATTAGTAATAAATATACGTAACTTACGAATTAACTTACGTAACGAACTTCTATATTCATATATTTTTATACGTATATTAGGGGTTCGCCCCCTAGTCAATACCTTGCTCTTTAAACTAAAGTTCGAATTTTGTTCAAATTCTTCAAAAATGACACCTTAATCACAAAGGCCGTTAATTAGAATAAAGAGCTCTTATGAAAGTACTAAAAAAATTTTGGCTTAAAGAGCGAGGTATTGACTAGCGGGTGAACCCAATCATATAGCTAATATTTTCTGTTCGTTTTAAGTTTTGATGTTGCTCCTTACTTTCAGTTGAAAACTTGTTTTTTTTTTATTTTATTTCTGATTTTTTTTTAAATAATGATGGGAAATCCGACGCCCCCTTCATAGCAATGTCCCTTCCCCCATGAAAGCTTCCTTCATGGAAAGATCCTCCAATATAAACCCCGACTCACCCCCACCCCCCATTACCAGAAAAAATCCCCCTGAAAACGTCTGTATACTTCCCAATAACCAATATCATATGTTAACATTGGGTAAAGTTCATAACTTTCAGCCCTCCCCCCGGGGGCTTCGAGAGATTAAGTCATCCTAAAAGATACAGTTATAATATTTTCGACCATGCTGAACAAAATGGCTATCTCAAAATTTCGATCGGGTGACATCGGGAAAAAAATGAGCGTGGGAGGGGGCCTAGTTGCCCTCTATTTTTTTTGATCACTTAAAAAGGGCACTAGAACTTTTAATTTCCGTTCCAATGAGCCCTCCCACGATATTCTAGGACCAATGGGTCGATACGATCACCACTGGGGAAAAAAAAAATAAACATGCATCCGTGATCTTTCTTCTGGCAAAAAATGAAAAATTCCACATTTTTGTAGATAGGTGCTTGAAACATCTACAGTAGGGTTCTCTGATACGCTGAATATGATGGTGTGATGTTCATTAAGGTTCTATAACTTTTAGGGGGTCTTTCCCCCTTTTTTCTAAAATCAGCCAAATTTTCTCAGGCGCGTAACTTTTAATGGGTAAGACTAAACTTGATGAAACTTATATATTTGAAATCAGCATTAATATCTGATTCTTTTGATGTATCTATTGATATCAGAATTCCGTTTTTTAGAGTTTTGGTTACCATTGAGCCGGGTCGCTCCTTACTTACAGTTTGTTACCACGAACTGTTTGAAAACCTTATATGCCCCCAGGGCATAACTTAAAACCCTTGCCCCGAGGGTTGTAGGGGAGTGTTCTCCTCAAAAACATATTTTCTATCTGGAAATCAACTACGCTGAACAAAATGGCTATCTCAAAATTTGGATTGGATGTGTTTGGGGGAATGATGCGCCCCGCGGGGGGGGGGAGTTGCCCTGCAATCACTTTCGACTATTAAAACGGGCACTAGCCGTTTGAATTTCCAATCGAATGAGCCTTTTTTGAATATTTACGACAATGCCTTCTATAAAAACCTTATATGCCCCCAGGGCTTAACTTAAAACCCTTGCCCCGAGGGTTGTGGGGAGTGTCCTCCTCAAAAAGATATTTTCTGTCTGGAAATCAACTACGCTGAACAAAATGGCTATCTCAAAATTTTGATTGGATGTGTTTGGGGGAATGATGAATAATCTAGGGAAATTTGTTAGTAGAACCAATTGAAGAACTAGGGAAATATTGAAAATTTAAATCACAATTCATGAATAATCCTAATACTCAGTTGTCAATTTCCAGCAATTGTCTCACCAATGTTTTTGAAATAATATTCCTGCCCTTGGTGTTTGTATTTTAAACCTGAATCTCGACAGTTAAAATGTATCCAGTTTCTTGACAAAGCTTAGTTAGGACCTGCTGTGCAAAAAGTGGGTAAGCATAGTGGCAATGCTACGTGGCAGTTTTCATGGCCTAGTGAAATTTGTTATCAGATTTTGTCTGAAAATAACATTTTTATATATAAAAATACTTTTTGGTCAAAGAAAAGCTTTCAAAGCGCAATTTGTACTGCTAAAGTGTCGGCAGCCTTTGAAATTCTATTGAATTCTGCTACTGGCAGCTATGGAACTTTTTCCATACCTGGTTAGGACATAGAACTCTGGTTTCTAGTCAATGCTGTATCCTAAATTATGTTTGTTAAGTTACTGTCTCATTTTGTACTTGTGTCATGAATGCTAGTTGATGGGAGGGGATAGGGGGCGATTCCTCCCTCTCCCTGATTTAGTAAAATGTTTTTTTTTGTACCTTCAACTTTAAAAACAACCCCCCCCCCCCCTTTTACTTTGAATTTTTTTTGTGTATCTATTTAAAAAAAAAACCTTCCGGTCTTAGTAATGTCGTGACTTCTCTTTGTGGGCTTCATTAAGCAACATATTCTCTGTCTTGTGTTTATATTTTGGCATTTGCTTTTAATAAAGTCAGACAGCACATTTTTGAATTATTTGTTTTCCAATTCTAGGAGTGGGTTTGAATCTGCAAGCAAAAGCTTCAATCCGTCTGATCTTGAAGTCAGTTGCAAAGGGAGAAGTTACATGATTACTGGTAAGGGTTATAACAAGTCAAAACTACTACTACGGTAGTACGGTACTTCTAGTGTGAAATTGTTGTCTATTTTCTCTTGTGGAAGAAATGTTATCCAACTATCAGCTATAAAATAAAAGCTCACTATCAATTTTTTTTTTTATGAAAATGAATTATTTAGACATAGGAGAAATATACAATAAATTGACTATATGATGAAGAAGACTTGTCATTGATAAAAAAAAAAGCAAAACAAAAGCATGCTTGTTTTGGAATGTAAAAAGTTTTGCTTCAAGAAAAAAAAAAAACTGAACTTGCCAGTCAAGCTAAACTGTCCTACGCGATATGTGTGCTACCATTGTGGTAATATACTGTCTTCCTTCAGATTAAACATGGGCATTTGAACCAAGAATTCCTCCTCCCGTTCCAAAAAAGGCGAATTTGATTAAAAAATAACAATGTCTCAGAAAAAAAAATTGAAACAGTTTTGGGAAAAGAAGGGGAGGTGAATTGACAAATTGAACAGGGAAATGGGATGAAAAAAATATAATGTCTCAGAAAAAACAAACTTCGATACAATTTTGGGAAAAGTTGAATATTATTGCTCTGATATACCTTTTGCTAATGTTCTTTTTTGCTTATGTTTGCTTCATAATGAGAGACTCTGTAAAGAGCTTGAAGTATTTGTTTGTTGTGTAGTTAAGTTAAAAAATAGGTGGCAGTAATATATAAGGGGGACTTTTGCAGTGACTATGAAGTCTCCATTCTTTATTACCTCGTGTATTTTGTATGATAGACATTGTGGTGTTTGTTGTTACATTAATCAAGCTCCTTCCTGCTATTAATTCAATAAACAAAAAAAGTTTTTTTTAACTGAAGGTGAGGAGCAACATTAAACCTTAAAACGAACATAAATTTTTCTGTATATGATGGGGCTACCCCTTCCTAAGCCCTTGCTCTTTATGCTAAGGTTTTATACTTCTCATTCAAATTCCATGGGTCTTGTGTTTGAGCAGACTTTTTTAAAGAATTGTGACAAAAAGTTAAACTTTAGTGCAAAGAGCGAGGATTGAGGAAGGGTAAGCCCCCCTCATTTACAGAATAGTTTCTGTCTGCTTTAAGTTTAAATGTTGCTAATTTCTTACAGTTGAAAAATTTAATTTCTAATCTTTTTTCAAGTCATGCCAGGAAGTCCCCTTACCTTCTCCCATGTAAAATTTCCATTGGAAAATTTCCACCACAAACTTTCTTTCCTAGAGACGATTGTCTCCCTGGGACCCCCCCCCCCAGCAATTTCCGTGTATTTCCCAGTAACAATTACTATTTGTGAACAATGGGCAAATTGCATAACTTACATCTCTTTCCCTCAGGGACTCTGGTGGGTATTTTCATTCTGAGAGCCAGTTATTGGATATTTCAACTATAATGAATGAAATGGCTATCTCAAAATCTCGATTGGATATCGTTGGAGAAAGAGGGGAATGGGAGGGGGACTAGTTGCACACAACCTTTTTGGCCACTCAAAAAGGTCACTAGAACTCTTGATTTCTGTTCAAATGACCTATCTCCTGATAGGTCAATGAATTTCATATAGTCCTGTAACGAAATTTATATTGTTGGAATTAACTTGATGAATTGACGGTGGTAGTTCTAGGTGTTTGAAGAACTTTAAAATTTTATTCTGAAGGGTAAACTGTGCAGGCGTTAGCAAACTATGTTTAAATAGGCAATGTCTATTGTTTCATTGCTGATATTACAGGATCTGCAATATGGGTATGAGAGAGTTAGATCAGTAGCGTTTGGAATTTGATAACAGAGAGCCTAAAGATTAAGCCCATTTGGGCCTACATGGATTCTAAAAGTAAATTTTGGAATGGTATTTATTGGAAAGTGAAGATAAGCTTGGTTTATTATTTATCAGAGGGACCTCGGATGTGCTGGAAATATGTCATTATACCCCTAGAGAAGCAAGTGCATTTGTAAGTGTAAGACAGTGGAGTGTCTTTGTTCAACTGATAATGATAGGCCAAATCTAAGAGCTCCAGGCTTGACATAGAATCTGAATGTATTATAATTTTTTTCATATCAAAACTTGGTGGGTAACTATTTGTAGGATACTATATTCCAGGGTCATAATTATGGCATTTAATTCGGATGATCCAGTCCATAGATCACCTAACAGTTTTTCACCCATTTTAATATGGAAGACATGCTCCACGTGACACATTTTCGTTTATTTTTGACAAAAGTCAGGAAATTCTCTTTATATGCAATTTATTATGTCCTCCAAATTTTTTCAGACATACTGGAGGGGATGAGTGTCCAAGTCTATGTAGGGTCTGCGGAAAATTCGGGGCAATATACCCAGCCAGAACTGGGAATTTCATTTGAACATTCGCAAGGTCTCTAAACATGGGTGTATTTTTTAGCTAGTTGTGCAATGTGTGTGAGCCATTGGCTTCCATTTTTGAGAAAATGATTAAGTAGGAGGAACTTCTTTCTGTTGTTGTTGATATTCCACTCTCTTTTTGCAGAAACTTAATAATTGTGGGTTTCCTGAGGGCAAATATGAGGCGGATTCTGTTATTTTGTGCAGGTTCAACTTTCTGCAGTTTGGTCTTTGCGCAAGCACCATTGAGCCCATAATCAGTTTGGATTGTCATATGATAGTTATGAAACCGAAGTAATGTTTTCTCCTTACAGCCTCAAGGCGTAGATAAAAGTGTTTTTATTATTCTGATTTTCCTATAGCATTTATTTAGTGTTGTTTAATTTGAAGGTGAAAATTAAGTTTTTGGTCAGATGTGAACACACACACAGACTCTGTGTGTCTTTGTGTCTGTATCTATGTAGTTGGCCTCAAGGATTTTGGTGCCATTTATTGTTAATTTTACACGAACCTTGTTATACTTGTGGCGGAATTGAATGATATTAGACTTGGTAGGCGCAATGGGCAAACATGATTTTTTGGGAAAATTTCTCAAACTGGAAGATTGAATTTTGTAGCTTAGATTAAGAAACCTCAAAGGTGTTACTTGTTGTCCATAACACTAAGTCATCAGTATATTGTATGCTAGTGTAGTGTTACGGAACTAGACTCTTAAGGCCCAAACCGGCGGTGCTGATTTCCGTTTCATGGCCCTTCAGCCTGGATATGCAATTGGGGGCTGGGGTAGTGTGGAGGAGGTTCATGTCCCAGAGGAATAATGAAGGAAGTAGGGAAGAAAGTTTGAAACATAGCTAGGAATATTAGTGAAAGTGATTTATGCATAATAGAGAGGAGGAGGGGCTTGTACAAGAATTATTTGAGTGTTAGATCATATGAAAATAAAGAAGTGGGGAAAGCATTAAAATATGAATTAAGAAGGTGTGAAGTGGGGATCATGGATAAAATTGCTGAAGATCTGGAAGATGCAGCTAGACGGCATAATAGTAAAATATTGTACTGGAATGTTAATAAATCGAGAGAGAATTGTCAATCTGGACTTGCCCCAGTTAAAGATAGAAGCCGGGCTACAATTAGTGATAAGGAAAGAGTTAAAGAGAGATGGGCAGAACATGTTGAGGATGTGCTAAACTGTGATAGAGTTACAGGAAAGATATAGAAAAGAATTACAAGTTTTGTAACACTTTGGATGTGAAGGAAAATTTTTTCTGAGGTAAATGAGAGAATTAGTGACAGGTGATTAGTAACAGCAAATTGCTTAGTATGATGATACTTTTTAGACTTAGAGATGTTGTAGATAATGTTTTAAGAGAAGAACAGCGTGGTTTTATGAAGGGGAAAGGATGAAATGAAGAAATGAAAAATTATTCACAGTAATAAAAAGATTAAAAAATAATAAGGCCCCAGGCGCTGATAGTGTGGTAAATGAGTTTTTAAGTATGGTATTTATGAAGTTACAGATAAGTTACTGAAGCATGTGAATATGATTTTTGAAAAAGGGGAGGTACCTAGTGATTTTAGCAAAACTAATTAAGATTTCTATGAGAAAGGTGATGAGAGTGAGTGTGGTAACTATAGAGGCATTAACCTGGATTCTGTAGGAAGAAAATTACTTAGTATGATTTTATTTTTTAGACTTTAAGAGGCTGTAGATAATGTTTTAAGAGAAGAACAGCGTGGTTTCAGGAAAGGGAGAGGATGTGTTGACCAAGTTTTTGCTTTTAGATTAATAATCAAAAAGTGCCTGATACATCAGACCCGTTTAGTCTTCAGTTTTATAGATTATGAGCAAGCGTTTGATTCAGCTGATAGAAGTGCTTTGACAAAGGTCTTATCCTTGTATGGTATGCCAAATAAATACATTACAGTGATTAGTAATATGTATGAGAATAACAAAGCTGTGGTGAAAGTAGGAAATGAGGTTAGTAGCTGGTCTCGTATTAAATTCGGAGTTAAGCAGGGTCGCTTCTTTTAATGAACTTGTCCCAACAAGCACAGCAAAGGCTATTGGAGAACACAGAATCAATTGGGGAAGTAAAACTCTCCTAGACGTAGATTATGCTGACGATTTAAGCATCATAGCTGAAAATAATAACAAAATGAATGAATTTTTGATTCTAGGCGTTTAACCCCCCCCCCCCCAGTGGCTCATTGGTCTCAATTCACTTTCAAGATATAAAAAAAAGGACTAGTACTCTCAATTTTTGATCAAATGTGCATTCTCCGAAGTGTCTAGTGATGAATGAGGAAGGGGCAGTCCCCCCCCCCTATATGGAATAAATTCTGCTCATTTCGGACTTTAATGTTACTCTTTACTTTCATAATAACGGCGTATACCAGAAGTTTTCCAAGAAATCAAGAGGGATTAAATATCAATTTCGTATTTCTGATGCGTTTCTAATTTTTTGTTCACCCCCCCCCCCAAAAAAAAAAACTGGAAGAGGGGTTGGAAACAGGACCATATCCAAACTGGATACGGTCCTGGGACTTGCACATAATTTCTACCTCCACTCTCTCCTCTTCTCTCGCTTAGAACTAATTCTTTATTTATCTGAAGGCTCAATGATATTTGGGATATTTTAGCATTCAAAGGCACTCTTTGAGGTATTCCCCTCCCTCCCTAGCTACTAAGCAATCAGATAACCCCATTGTAGAGGTTAAAGTCCTTATATGCAAATATTTGGAATTGTTTAGTTTTTGCCAAAGAATGATGTCATGGATAAAAAGAACAATAAGTTCTTTTTATCTTTTTATCTTTTTTGTTTAAAGGGAATTTACCTAAGATAGTGAAATTTATTTCAACCTTAAAACATTCTGGCTCTATACCCAAGACCCCTCCAAAGTAAAATACGTATATAAATTAAATAAAACTTACAAAAGCTGCGTTCGTTTTCGCCGTTCGTCGTTCTTAGTTCTAAGAAGATGTTCTCGGTTTTACTCTTAAATTGCGTTTTATTTCGCCGTTCTAAGAACGTCGTTTTAACTGAAAAATGGCTTATAAGAGCTTTCCTTGGCCAGATAAAATTTCAAAGCCACAGATAAAAATTCAATCAACCAGCACAACAAAAATGGAAAATATACTTGTGAATGTAGCAAAACAAGCAATGGAGTTACTAGAGGAAAGTGACTCTGACGATGAGCTCCTACTGGAAGCTGTGGCAGAAGATGTTTTTATATCAGGAAGCTCACAGATATGTTTGGCACTTGCTAATGGTGACTTAGGGATAAGAAAAGTAATTTTAAGCTTAAGACGTTTGAACAATTGAACATATTCCTAAGGATATTGAAGCCTGGGGTTAGCTGGAATTTCTTAGTATTAGTTGTAATCTAAGATATCTAGGAATTCCTCCCAAAATGTTTCCAAATGACCCCTAAGGAATTTTTTGAAAGTTTGTAAAGCAATTTATGCCAAAAATGCTTCCAGAACTTGCTGAAAATTTAAAAACTGTGCCACAAATACAAAAAATAAATCACTACCATTTTTTTAGATGAAAGATCCCATCAACAAAATCTACGAAATGAAATAAATCAATAAACTCGTTTTCTGTCATGGTTTTTTATTTTAAAACTTGGCGCTCAAAAGTAAAACTAAAGTTGTTTAAACGGAGTATGAGGCTCAGTTCGTCGTTCTAAGAACGACGTACTAAGAACGAAGAACGGCATTTCAAAGAACGGCAAAAACGAACGGCTTAATTGTAAAACCGAGGATTGGATTTCCATAGAACGACGAAAACGAACGCAGCTAATAAAACGAGATGTTTCGAACTGAAATTTTGAAAAATTAAAACGGTCCCAAGTTTGTTGTTTTTGTGATGGAAAGACAATATGGTCTTCGTCTTTTTTACAGATCATGGATGTGTGTCGTTTTCTTTTTTTCTTTTTTCCCCGGGGATGATCGTGTCAAACCAAAGTAGTAAGCTTGTATAAGATTTGACGAGCACAAGAATATACACTACAGTTTCACGTGCACATTGCAAAAAGTGACCAATCCTTTTATACCTATAAAGTGGCCAAACACGTTTTGAAACTATAGTCAAGGTTGTATAAGACAATCAGACTGGTTTTTTGCTATTGATATCAATTGCACAAGGAATTTCACAAGAATATGCACTACAGTTTTACGTGCACATTTTAAAAAGCTGGCAAACCTATAAAGTGGTCCAACAAGTTTTGAGAGTATAGTCGAGATTATATAACACAACCAGAGTGGTTTTTGAGGCAACATCCGTTTTTTAGGGCCAATCAGTGACAGCGGAGGTTGCTCCATATACGATAACTTGATTGGTGATTGGATTCAAATAAAAAGAAGTGATTTTCATTCGTCCTTGAGATTTTGTATATAATGGCCATGCATTACGATTAAATTTCCATAATGTTTTAACATACCATGGATAATACATTAAATATTATTGACTTTGAAGCTATGGGTACTTTGATTTATAATGTGAGTACAGTTTAGTAAATTTTCTTAATTTATTTCCAAATAAAATAATTTTACACACTCATCCCTCCAGTAAATTCAAATTTCAGGGGGGCATAGCCCTCCGCCCAACAATACAAACTCTACAATATGATGATTATAGTCGCTAAAAACGTAAAATACGCTCTTTTTTCCATTATGTAAACCCCATTTTCCCCCCACCCCTCTGTTTACAAGTTTAATTCATTAGAAATAGTTCTTTTCGTTCAAAAAATGTCATTTTCCCCTTCATGCTTTTAAAATGTGCTTTTCTTATCGGCTTAAATAAAACCACCTGTGTTTATAACCCATGTTACAAAAAGGGGACGGTTTTAGAATCAGACTTTACAGGCTTGTGTTATCGCATAGATTAATAACACATGTGTTCGTGTAATTCAAGAAAAAGAGATTGTATTTTTGGTCAAATTAGACGAGAGTAAATCTTTTGAAATGCAAAGCACAAGTGATGTTTGAACAATGTTGTCAATTTAAAATAGGGTCTAACGTTATCCGTATACTAAAAAGTTGATATTAAAAAAGTTAATTAAAGAATAGTACACTAAACTTAGAATTGATATACAGCCAAATCGTATTCAAAATATTTTCTTGGGAAGAAATTTAAGCTTTGTATTAATTAAGTATTTAAATTTTGGAAAGAAATTTAAGTTGTACATAAAAAAGACATAGAGCGCTACAAATATCAGAATCGACTTCAGAGGACAAATTATATTATGGGAAGATGTTTTTGAAATCCCATTCCCCCCAAACTCAAATTTTCCAATATTCTACTTTAGAAGCTTTTTTAAATATTTCTAAAGCACTAATAGATAGAGTGCTACAAATATCGGAATCGACTTTAGAGGATAAATTATGTCATGGGAAGATGTTTTTGAAATTCCCCTTCCCCCCAAACTCAAAATTTTACTTTAGAAGCTTTTTTAAATATTTCTAAAGCACTAATAGATAGAGCGCTACAAATTTCAGAATCGACTTCAGAGGATAATTTATATTATGGGGAGATGTTTTTGAAATCCCCCTTCCCCCAAACTCAAATTTTCCAAAATTTTACTTTAGAAGTTTTTTTAAATATTTCTAAAGCACTAATAGATAGAGCGCTACAAACATCAGAATCGACTTTAGAGGACAATTTATGTCATGGGAAGTTGTTTTTGAAATTCCCCTTCCCCCCAAACTCAAAATTTTACTTTAGAAGCTTTGTTAAATATTTCTAAAGCACTAATAGATAGAGCGCTACAAACATGATAATCGACTTTAGAGGACAATTTATGTCATGGGAAGATGTTTTTGAAATCCCCCTTCCCCCCCAAACTCAAAATTATCCAAAAATTTACTTTAGAAGATTTTTTAAATATTTCTAAAGCACTAATAGATAGAGTGCTACAAATATCAGAATCAACTTTAGAGGATAAATTGTATTATGGGAAGATGTTTTTGAAATCCCATTCCCCCCAAACTCAAAATTTTCCAAAATTTTACTTTAGAAGTTTTTTAAATATTTCTAAAACACTAATAGATAGAGTGCTACAAATATCAGAATCGACTTTAGAGGATAATTTATATTATGGGAAGATGTTTTTGAAATCCCTCCCTCCCCCCCAAACTCAAAATTTTCCAAAATTTTATTTTAGAAGCTTTTTTAAATATTTCTAAAGCACTATTAGATAGAGTGCTACAAATTTCAGAATCAACTTTAGAGGACAATTTATCTGTAAAAGAGGAGCCATTATTTCAATCTAAATTTTTCTTCTTTTTTTAAGGAGGAGGATTCATACAATTACTC
>JAQQPU010025118.1:0-12214 GCA_029168905.1 Artemia sp. Kazakhstan ARC1039
CCAATGAATTTGTCAAGAGAAAGTGTGTGTCTAGACTAGACCTCGTCTTAATGTGCGTTTCACCTTGTAGATCCAGTGCACCATCAGAGAGGGTGCCATAATACGAAAAACAAGACAAAAAAATAACTTGGCTATAACAATTGATTTGCATTCAAAATAAGAATTAAAACCTTAAGTAGAGTCTTAGGATTGAAGGAGTCACTTGCTACGAAACTGTTGATATAAAAATTTTCAAGCATGTAATTAAGGACATTTTTGCAGCTCAGACTACTGAAATCAAAATTCAAATGCCTTAAGAATTTTATTCTGGTTGAGAATAACAGGCAAAGGTGCAGAGGTCCTGTCCAATAAAATCAACATACAAAGAAAGAAACATTATTTTTTCCTGCTTCTACTGGACAGCACCTCTGCATCTTCTTTATGGTCCACTGACGAGAAGGGTTTATCGTCAAAATGGTCAAGATGCTAGTGTTAGAGACTGATTTAAGGCCCTTTATCACGCCGCCTATGAACCAAATTTGTCGAGTCAACGCTCCAGGTCCCTCCGCTTTAACTTTAGACAAACAAGCTAATTTTGCAGGAATTCTTTTGTACGAAGAGTAAAGGGCTCATGAAGACGATGAAGAGAAGGCAAAATCTCTGATGCTGTTAGCGGATCAGCTACCGAAACTAGTCGTGCTAATGTGGATAGTGCGTTTTCTTACAAGAGCAGCAACTCTAAAGCTCCTCGTGATCACGCATTGAAGGAAAGGAAGCTGCTTGACCAGGCGATATATCAAGGCATTGATGATGCAGAACGGTATGAGAATGATGATGTGATTTGGCGTCAATTAGCTTTATGTCTGAGTTTTGGCAGCCCGTGCGATGAGATCAAAAGATCTCGTCCTGGTTGATATAATCAATCCAGTCATTGACTTCTGAAAAGGGCATTCGAATCAGCTGCCATGAGATACAATTTTGGCAAGGAAAGTTCTGTCGCTGTCAGCAACAAATAAGGCAGCAAAAAGAGTTTTCCATGGCGCAAGACTAATAGTTCTAGGTAAGCGTCCAATGTTGGCTCCACAACGGTGTAAATTAACTTATTTTTACACACGACGACTACAAACCAGTCAAAGCTTGTAAGGAAATTGTTCTATTTAAGTGTGTTGAAATTTTAATCCTGGCTAAATAAAACAGCAATAACAGTAAATAAGAAAAGAGCCACTATGAAAGGTCTCAAAAGTTAAAGGAGAGAGGTTTTAGGTCAAATTGTAAAATGTGACAACTAGTTTTCATTACATACCATTGAAGGAAAACAAAAGTAAAGCGTACATAAATATGGTTTTTCTTAATATTGGAATGAAGGAAAGAGACCTGAGGACCCTGTCATATAGGTAAAGAGTAGTCGAAGAAGTGGAATGCAGGTTAGAAGAACAGGAAATCTAGACAAGGAATAAAATACAGTTAGCGAATTCAGGTATCGAAGATACAGTCATTGAGATACGGTGCACGGAAATATATTTTAACTCCCTTTTTTGTCAGATCGATCAATTCCATTCTCAGACACTTTAGGATCTCAATGTCGATCATTTGGAGTAAAAAAATGATTGGGAGAAGTTAAGCTTGATGTCTCGTCCTGATTAGGCAGACCAGAGACAAAATATATCTAGTCTCTCTCCAACAAAAAAAAACCTGAACTTCCTCTTTATCTCCCCTATACAACCTCAAAGTTTCAACAAGGCCCGTAAGCCATTCCCAAAATATTGCATATATGGTGTGCTGATTGTCTGGATCCACGTAGTGTATTTTGATTTCGCTCCACCCCTTTTCCGCCAAATCTTCGTTCAAATTCCACTTACCTCGCCCTACCTTAAATGCTTCCCCCAGATGTGTAAACACGATAACCCAAACCGTTCGCGAGATATTACAGATACGTATTTTGGACCAATTTTCAATAGGCCTAAATGGTGTTTTTTCTTCTTTCTTTTTTTAACTCGCTACTTCACTATGCATTGATCATAAGTCTCCTCAAAGCTTATAGTGCAAAAGTGCTTCAGTGGATCACGGATTGTCTGGCCAAACTCTCCTCTTCCCCACAAAAAATTGAAGCCCCCTTGTCCTACAATTTCTCAGGCGTACCTGACATTTTTAACTTTATCCCCCAAGACATTACAGATATACTATCTTGATGAACTTTGCACATATAGAGTCTTTCTATTTAACTATCGATTTTTCCCCCGACTTTTCAATTTATACCAAGTTAAACTTGAGGTCAAGGAACACTCCCCTACACACGCATACACTTCATGTAAGTATGGACTCGTTACAACAGGCCATCCCCAGCATATTGTAGATATTTTGAAAACTCAGGTAAATATAACGTCTTTTGATTTGCTTAGGTACGTTTGTCATTTCCGGAGTATACCCTTGCAAGACTTATGGAATCTTGGCCAAGCGAACGACCGCTAAGAACTCTTAGCTGATTGGAGAACAAAGACCCAGGACGGCCACCTTTTATCCTAAAAACTATCTGGGAACCAAGGTTAACTTACATAATTGAAAATCTCCGCCCTGGAGCTGTGCGGGCAATGTTAACCCCTGAGGCATACTAACTAGACTTTTTGACACTTCTGAAAAAAATGACAATATCAAAATTTCAAACCGACACCACGACTGTTGTGGGGTTCGTAGCATTCGTAGTCACGATATATTTCAAGCCCAACAGGAAAAGTTTCTATCCTATATTTTGTGGAGTAGGGGGACTGTGTCCCAGAATAATTTTTGTGTACAATAGGCTCTTCTTGACCCAAGTACTTACGGGAGTAAGTTTCTAACCAATCCAGGACAAACATTTATTCGGCGTATTTCTGGGCCACTTACCTCGCCCCCCTCCCAAAACAAAATTGTTGATCCTTTTGACCCAAAGAAGAATCAATGAAATTTTGTGGGAGCCAACTGTACACCGAACATCAAACAATTGGCGATTTGCATTATTCATGATCCTTGTCCCAGGGGCTATGGACGTTTCGTCATCCCCAGGCGCGTATTTATCAGATCTTCCGAGTATTTTTGACAAAATGCCTCCTTTATTTGATCGGAACTCTTAGAAGGTCCCAGGGACTGGGTAGCAAAAAATGACACGGGTGGTGGGCTGGCTCTCTTCTAGTTACTTTTGACTCATTAGAGGGGCACTAGAACTCTGAATTTTTAATCCAATAATTCCCTTCGGAAGTTGATAAGCAGTACCAATTCCATATAAAATAGACGAGATGAAAAAAAAACATTGTAGGTTTCATCTCTTCAGTCCTAGTAAGTTCTATTCGTTTTGAGTTTAATGCGATCCTTTTAAATTTGCTCTGTACTTTTCCTAGAAAACTGACTTTCAAGATTTATCCCACGGAAAATCTTAGTGATGGCGAATACAGAGAAATGAATTGAAATGGAATTAATAAAACAGGCCCTAAGTCTTAACAGCCTCAGAACTAAAGTCTTAAATTAGTTTTATCGACTGCCGAAATCAAGGAGAGACGAAAGTCAGAAACCTATCCCCCTTTCCAGACCCCACTCAATTGTTTCTACAGTCTTGGTCCCAAGTCCGCCGAAGCAATAGAAAGCCTCACTCAAGCTCCACTAAAAACAACAGAACTTACAATGGGCACCCTTTCGTGAGCTAAAATTTCTGATAAGGGGAGAGCAGCCCAATGCATGAGGAGTTTAAAATCCTGGGGCGAATACTATGTACCTTCTAATTCTACCCAGTTTGCCAAATATAGGCCCATGTGACGAAATTCGTCTCTAAAGAGGGGGGGGGGGGCAAGTCCGCCGAAACTACAGAAAAATAGACAAATTACGGAGAAATAGAGATGTTATGAGGGTGGACTCTCAAAGGACACTTTACCCCTGTGTGCATGCCAAGTTAAGGACAGTTAAAAATTTCACTTCATGCCAAGGGTAATCATAGGGCCTTACAGGGAAAAGGGACAAATGTTTAAAAACTATTCTATTCCAGAAAAAAGCTAATATTCTGGTGAATATTACTAAACTTAGCGTTTTTTTTGTAATATTTTGGTCTTCTGGAGTACCTGGAGGGAGAGCTGTTCCTAGGGGTAATGGTGCACAGGGCAAAAAAGACCCCCTCCCTTCCCGGCTCAAATGTAATCAAAAAAGCCAAATCAAAGTGAAAAATTCGACCGAAGTGGATAATTGGCACTGGTGCATTATATGGGCCTTTACAAGGAAACCAGTGACGAATTACCCGCTACAGACGGGTTAATTCCAGAGACCGCTATAGAATAATGCAATGCAAGGCGTGGTTTTCATTGTGTTTATGATATTTAAACTGTTGTTTCTTGGGGTTTAAGGGGGGGAGGTACTTAGGTTAGGTTACGTATTTAATATATGCTATGCTTTACCCCCATCCCCCCTAATGTACAAATATATAGCCCAAATTTATTTCTAAACTATTATATATTCATCCTATTTTATTTTATTTAATTAGCATTAATCGGACTTGACTTTTTAGAAAGGCCCATATAATGCACCAGTACCGGATAATTCTCCTAGCTGCGGCCCCCTAGCCATGGCACCCGTGGCAACTTCCCCAGTTGCCACCCCCCCCCCCAGGAACGGCTCTGCCTGGAGGTGTCCTTGCTTGTTACTCTTATCCCTCAAGAGATACCAGCATGGGCACCTGTGATGTGTTTCTCCCCTCAAGGAAGATTTGGCTAACATAAACTATATTTCTAAACTAATAAAAAGTGAATAAATTCGAAATATCGATCCAATTAACCATAAGCGTTGTAGTTAACGGCATGACCTTGACTAATCTTATTACAAATTCAATATATGAATAATAAGACTATTTATTGTACAAGTCTCTTTTTTTCTTATACAATATATCTATTATAACAAATAACGAAATTATCAAACATTAGAAATAAAAACACATCCGATGTGAATTATGCGAAGATAACTAAACACGTCATCCAGTAATGGTGGATGGCGGCCATATAAAAATGGCAGCGAAAACAAATGGCTGCCATTCTAGAAAATGTGAACCACACAAGCAAGTGAAATCTGGATACAATATATAGAAAAAAGGATACAATAGTCATAAAAAGGGTAAGTACTATATAATTAACACATCTCTTCGCTAATTATGCGGTAATTAGGCTATCATCACCAGCATCACTAATTTTTTATTATTAATTAGGTCTATCCCTTTTAATTCTTCATTCAAACATAAAAACTTGTGAAATTAAAAGAATTAGTATTTTTAGAACTTTTTAAATGGACCTAAATGAAAAATTAGCCTACATAAGCCATATTCCACTAAAAGAACAGTAGCCTAGCTCATGGGCTTCTATGAAAAAATTGTTTAGAAGGCTGTACAAATGCCTTAGAAGTTAATATAAATCAAAATAAGAGCTGTTGATGTATTAACTAAACTTAGGCTACTTAAGCTGGACCATATTGAGACTAGCCTAGATTGTCAAATAGGCTAAAGGCTAGCCTATACCTATTCTCAATGATAGCCAAGGATAATTGAGATTGTTTGGTTTAGGAATCAACTATGGAATCTTTGTAAATTAGGCTGTAAGCTTAAATTGAGTTAGCTAATCCTAAGATAGCCTAGCCTACCTTCTTCATCTGTTCCAGCAGCCCACATTGTAACTGAAAATTCTCCTTCTAAAGTCTTGATTTGAACTTGCTTTTGTTCCCATTTTTTTCTAGACTTGTTATTCATCTGAAGTTGACATGCAGTGCTACCCACTCCACCAACTTCATAAGGTGAAAGTGCCAAAAACCTTGTTGCTTTTGGGAGAACTTTTCCACAGGTTTTTTGTGAAGAGGTAGGCTCTGTATATATTTCATCAACTGTAGATAATGGGATTTGTTCACCACCATAGAGGTATCTATCCTCTTGGCCTACAACTACCTCATGGTGAGCTTGCAAAGCAATTTCTTCACCCTCATCAAGACCAGCATAACCAAGAATTGCTGGGTTATCTTTGACAATGTTTTGATCATCTAGACTTTCATCTTTAATTTCCTCTGAATAAGAGTCTACTTGAACTTCTTCTACATCAGTTTTAATCTCAACTTCTGAAAATAATTCTGAGGAAGCCATTTTTTCTCACATGTATTTGTTTACTATTTTAAAATTCTAGAGCTCTGATTGGGCAAATTTGACGTCAAGCTTCATTACTATTGGCTATAATTGAAAAGCCTATTTCAGTAGTCTGGTATATTTTGCTAAAATTATCTGTAAAGGCATCTGTTTTATTTGCATTTAGAGCAGGCTGTAACATCAAAGATTACCTTGGACACTGTTGATCTTGTATTATTTGATATTCCACTAGTCTTGTTTTTAACCTAGGCTAGCCCATAGGCTTTCACTGATTCTAGCCTAGGCTATAGCCTAACAGGCTCAAGTGATTTTAAGGCTACAAATTTTGAAAAAGGTGAGGGCCTTTTGGCTATCTTGGAATATAGTCAAGTTAAGAGAATAAAACTTGGGAATAAATTCCTGGTTTATGATTCCTACTTTTGGGAATGAGTCCCTAAATTAGGCTCAGGGAATGTGTTTTCAAACTCCTAGCCTTGGCCCTGTGTCTACTCCTTTACTGAAGACCTTCTTATCAAATGAACCACAAGAAAACTGGGTAAAATTATACTTTAGCTACTTTTGGCTTTCTTGGAAAGGAGTTTGGCTAGGAAACTGAAACTTTCAGGGATAGATCTACAGGCTAAAGTATGTCCTGGGAAGGTATTTTGAAGTACCTACCATTACACTTCCCTTTAGAGGGTCCTGACCTTTGATGACCTTTAAAAATTTGTGTGTTATAAAAGTGAAACCTTGTAAAGTAGATCTTCTGCTTAAAATGAAGTACAAAACCTCATTTATAAGGTTTTAAAGATATGCAAATACATTCCTAAATTTTGAAAAAAAAACATTGATATGTCTTAAAATTCTACTCAAATAACAGGAATTGCATTTTCAGAACTAAAGTCAGAGAAAAAGAAACTTATAACTGAAAATTAAGGTTAAATGATGTTTTGTCAAAATTTCAATAGGTATTGACCTGTCATGTAGGCAAATTTCAGGACCCTCTAGAAGGAGTGGATGTAGGCACTTCAAAATACCTCCCTGGGATGTATTTTAGCCTGTAGACCCATCCCTGCAATTTTCATTTTCCTAACCTCAGCCCTTTCCAAGATAGCCAAAAGTAGCTAAAGTAGAATTTTATGTATGGCTTAAAATTCTACTCAAACAACAGGGATTATATTTTCAGAACTAACACCGGAAAAAAGAAAACTGATAACTGAAAATTAAGGTAAAATATTGTTTTGTTGTAATTTCAATAGGAAGAAGTAGGCAAATTTCTAAGATTTAGAAGGGTGGTTAACATGGAAGCTTGGCAGTACCTTCCTAGAGTATTTTTTTGGCCCTAGATTCATTACTGAAAGTCTCATTTTCCTAATTTATCCCCTTTCTAAGATAGGAAAAAGTTGCTAAACTAGAATGTTTACCATATCTTAGGCTTAGTAAATTGCTGAAAAGGCTTATATCTGTCTTGACTTTGGAAAAAAAATTCCTAAATTTGGTTTTGGTCAACTTTCTTTTAATTCTAGGCCAAGCCTAGCTTTTGAGAACTCAATTCAGCCAAGATTGTGTGCTGATTGGGTTTAAAAAAAGAAATATGCTATCCATCCATCAATATATTCTTCCAAACTATTGTTGTTGACAACCAATGTAAATTCCACTCAAACTTCAAGAAAATTATGTCTCATGAATACTCTGTCCTTGGCCTCTTGAATAGAAGTATTTCTAGTAGATCACCCTATGTTTATGTGTGGTTCTACAAGGTTCTTTTTAGAACCATGCTTGACTGTAATGTGTATAGAATCACCAAAAAAAAACCTGATGTTCTTATGACCTATAAGCTAACTTCACAGGCCCCTCTCCCCCAATTCACTGGTCAACTACCCAAACGATTGGCACTGATAAGAGACTAAGTCTATATTTAAATAAGGCATTTAAGCCTCTGGAAGGGGTTGTTTCCTAGAAGTAGGCTACTAGTAGGTTGCATCTGATGTGTGATCAACCCTGTCATTAACTATAGAGCAGATCCAAAAATCCAAAAAATTCACAGATCCAAAAAGATCTTAATTTGCTATGAAGAGTGCAAATTAAGGTAGTAATGATCACTGCTGTTGCAATTGGCTTCAAGCCCTCCTCTCTTGAATCCTAGGCTACCACAGGCTATATACATAAGTTTGCTGATTATCCTTTTTTTAACAAATGGCAATATTTTACCTTATTATCTTAAATTTCCAGTGATGGGATGGTCTCATCAATGTTATCAATCCTGATTTTAAGAAATAAACAAAAGGACAAGTAGAAAACTTTTGCATACAGCCTAGGGCCATGTTTGGGTCATTGGGAGGCAAAGCTGTAACACAGTTATGATTTCAGTAATTATTCTGTGAAACTACATTTCCCAGTGACTAAGTTAGATCCTGTAATGGCACTAGTGAGCAATGACAATTACTCAAATTGGCTGAATCCCAATCTTGTCTTCTATAAATTAATGATGTTATCTTAAGGTTTCTTAATCTTGCAGAATTTTAAAGAATTGCAACCCTTTATGCATGCTGTGGCCTTTCTCTGAATGGATTAAAGGGCAGCTACATCATGCTTATTAATAGGAGTGGTAACAGCCATCCTATACTAGTTTGGTTGGCCAAACTAGGGCTTTTTGCAGCTTTAGCAAAGTCCATCAAACTCTTATTATATTTAAAAAGAGGATTGGACACATAATTAAATATAATAGGCTATAATGGACAATCAAATTGTACATGTTTTTTTTTCAATCTTGTTTCTGTCATATTTGTAACCTTAACCCATGATTCCAATGATAGGCCTATGACTAGGATTTTATATATTTTCAGTATTAATCAAGATATCCTGAAATCTAACCAAAATTTTGCCATTTTGTTAGTTTGCATATTCTTTGCACTTCTTTTTCATCAAAAGTAGGTTCATAATACCAATTTGAAAAGAAAAATGGTGATCTTTGCTAAGTTTCTTTTCCTGGAGAGAAAACTTTACAAAAAAGCAATACTGCTCAATTCCTCATTCCATACTCTCTACAAATATAATGGGACACAGTATAGGCCTTGGCTGTATACAAAATTTTACCTTTTTTCAAATAAGTATTATTTTACATTTTAAGTACAACAAAAAAATAATACAAACCAACAGAATCCCCAAACTCTTGTATATAACCTAAGGTTGTATTAACTTTGTTAGTGGGAGGGGCTGGCATTTAGTTGTCACACTAGCTACCATTACGCCTAGAAAGAGTGTAGAAATGGGATCAGAATAGTATTCACCTTAATCCATTTGAGAGCTTTAAGGTCCTCTGGACCTGCAGTGCTCTTGAGTCAACAATACCCAATTGAACCTCCACTGCCTCTTCTCCCACTCCTTGTCAAGGTATAGTGAATCCATGATTATAAAAGTACCAAGGATAGTGAAATGAAACCTGATCTTTATTAGAAGCTTGTGTGTCTTTAAAAATTAAGAAAAATCAGGGATTCAACATATGAAGAAGACAACTGTATGCAGTTGTGCAGTTTTCAGTACAAGTGGGTGCCAAGTAAAAAAAAAAAATATGGATTAAAAATAAGCTAAAAAACATATGGCACCAAACATGTTAAGAAGGTGTAACTGACTTTGAGATTAAACATATTACTAATGTATTTTTTTTTTAGATGAAAAGCATTGTTGAATTTAAGTAATTAGTTTGGCTTATTTATTTCTATAATTCAATGTGGCAACACTGTCATTAATGTGATCCTGCCCCTTAAGACCTTGGTGTCAATTGAGGGAGAGGCATTTGTGCCCCTGTTTTTTTCCTTTCTCATATTTTGTAAATATCTTTTTGAGGCATTTCCATTGAAAAATGTCTTGGCTTTTTAATATAAAAAAATTGCCCCCCAACTAGATATTGGAAAATTCATTTTCCCCCTAACTAGATATCAGAAAATGCATTTTCCCCCTCCCCTTCTAAATTTCTGTGAATTGACATCACAGAATAACCAAAAGATAATCAGGAATTGTAGCTCTAGATTGTCCAAAAAAAAAATCCAGAAGAATCAGCTAAATATTTTATATAGCTTGAGACTATATCTAGACATTGGGGAGGGGATTGACCTGGGACTCAGTTGTCACGGTAGTTAATATCATATTTGCCAAGATGGTTAAAAGGGGAGTGAAATGGCATTACCTACTAAACTTGAAGCATTTGTACTGCTATTCCTAGCTGTATTTCTAACTTTCTGAAAAAAAATGACTACTGCTAATGTATATTAATGGTCATCTGCAATGCTTGCATGGGATTACTGTTCCCACAATTCTATTTGTAGAATTGCCATGTCTTTTAAAGCATAAGACTAACCTGCATTGGCCATGATAGTAGCAATCATTTAAAAATATTGATGATCTAGAACATGGGTTGGCAACCTTTTGTTGTAAAAGGGCCAAAAGTTTACATTGGGATCTTATGCAGGTTGCACTCAGGTCACTGGTCATTACACTGTAGTCTAGTATTGTATGTATACTATAATAATTTAAGTACAACTACAATATTTATATACAAATATTTTAGGCTTAAAAATAAAACGCTTAATATATATTTTTACTACATTTATTGTAGTTAATACTATCAATGAGATTTTAGTTGTTGCTTTTGACTTGCAAGTTTTTTTTACATTAGCTTGTATTTTTGTAGTTGAAACCTGAAATATTGCACCTAAATGTATGTCTGATAACCCAGAACAGTGTGTGTGTGTTTTTTTTTATTTTTTTTTATTTTTTTTATTTTTATTTTTTTTTTTTTTTTTATAATAATTCAGAATTGAAACAGTTTGCTCACAAATATATGTACTACCAAACATAATAATTAATTGCTCAGCAAACCTTTCTAATTCCTTGTAGTTTTCAGAAGGCAGACTTCCATAGGAATCCACCAAATTGTTTTTTTTTCCCCTTTAAACCAATTTTAAGTGTGGTATCACTTTGCAAATATGTCACCTTGATTTGCAAATCACTTGGTACATTACTTATATCCATAGCAAAGGGGTTTTCAAAATATCCATCTTACGTGAGATCTTTGTGAACTCAGGAACACAGTTTTCAAACTCAGCTTGAACTTGTATTAATGCACTTTTCATTTTAGTGTTTTGCCAAACAAAATTTATACCAGCTTCTTCTACTGCTTTCTTGTAATTTGGAAAATGATCAATGTGAATATATCCTTGAGGTGATGAATATATTTCAAGGATAGAACTTGACTGTGGTCACAGAATTTTTGTCACAGTTGTATATGTCAATTGCATTAAAAGGAAGCTTTTCTAGAACTGACTTTGGGTTTGAGAAGAAATGTACAGTGTTGACTCTGTTAAAGCTTGTTGGATGACCCAAGCTTGTGGATTCAGGCTTGAGTAGCAACAGTTGGGGATTTTAAGCTTGGAAACCTGCCAACCAGTCTATCCCTGTCTTTTTGGGATTGCTCCAGTTTTGAGGGATTGTCTAGTTGTTTGCTATAGCAAAGCAGTTCATGCAGTTAGTCATCTGCACTGGCAATTGTAGTTACAATTAGTTGGGGGTTGCAGTTACAATCAGTCACATTCACAAATATTTACAGTTGCAAGTAGCCACAAATTCAAACAGTTAAAAGCAGTCACAGTTTGAAAAAGTCACAATAGCAGTAGTACTAATTGCATAAGTAGTAGTTGTAGCAGCCCTCAAAGGTTCAATTTAATGCTTTCAGCTGTTTTTCAGATAATTGTTCATATGCCCTTTTGACAACCTGCATTTATAGAGTACATGTTGATTTTGTTCAATATACTTGGCAATATCTCTTAATAGTTTTGCCTTAATGACCTTAGCCATCCCATATATATTGCAGATAGATCACTTCAACATCCATATTTAGTTATGAATCCCCCTCAAGAGGTCCCTAAGTTTCAACTTAATACCTTTATCCATTCCTAAGATGCTGTAATATGCCCTTATGACAAACATGGATGGACATAGAGTCTTTTGATTTGGTTCAGCATCCCCAATAATATCCTCTGAAAGTTCCAATATACCCCTTTTTTTCCTGTGATATTGCACATACAGGCTTTTGATAATCTGGATGGTTCTAGGCAAATACCCCCCCCC
>JAQQPU010025119.1:0-12214 GCA_029168905.1 Artemia sp. Kazakhstan ARC1039
CCTCATATTTTTCAGAGGTAAATTCCAAACCCAAAACAGAATATTCACTCTCAAGTATGCTGGAATTTTCCTCGATTGGCTGTATCGTCCTGCGTTATAGCCTTTGTGGGGGTCTAAAGCTTTGTAATTTTTCTATGTTTTCCTTAAATAAATTGATTGATTGATCATATTAAGGACACCATCAGCATAACGAACACGTGTGTTTTCTGCTACCTCAATGCATGAGAATACGCAATTTGATGACTGTCTAAAGCTTGGTGCCCACAGAAAAAAAAAAAAATCGCAGACGAATTCGTGAGCTCGCATCACGACATTACATTCGCGTGGTATGCCTCACAGAGCTCGAAATTTATAATATGATTTCCAAAAGACAGAAAACAAAGATTTTTGGATTGTTACTGCTTTTGTCTGTAAGATGGTGGAGAGATAAGCTGAAACGATCATCCATATTTTCCTTGTCCATTTTCTTGTTTGTAGAAGTTTATTGTCTTTTGTCTTGCGAATATCTATCGTGTGAATAAAATTCGACTCGGAGTTGAAAGCTGCGAACTGCAAATTTTGGACGTGCGAAGCAGAAAGTATTCGCCTGACGACGACGAATTCATCTAGCGTCAGCGTCGCTTTCTGTGGGCACCTAGCTTAAGACGCCATTGTTAAAAAGAGTAGGCGAAGTGATAGCACCTTGACGCGTACCTTTAACTATCCAGATCAACTAGTAAGTCTGTTTCGTGGAGCGCGTGTTGGTTTTAGATGAATTGGAAGACGGTAAGCGAAGTGGATTTGTAATTTTAATGTGCACTTTAAGCTGCGGATATAAGTTTCTTAAGATACGAATAGCAGAGGGATTAACGCCTCTTTTGGCGTTTGAAGGAACTGGCTCTGTGTACTAATGCGTCAAATGCATGCCTAACATCATGTACTGCCAGAATGAGACTTTCTTCGGCCGATTCAGCTTCCACTAATACATGAGCTACAGGAATAAATGCATCCGCAAACCCTATTGTATTCCGAAAACCAAACTGGTATGGCAGCAAACTGGTATTCCTCCTTTAATCAAACAGTTCGTGGTAACAAATTGTAAGTAAAGAGCGACCCGGCTCAATGGTAACCGAAACTCTAGAAAACGGGATTTTGATACCAACAGATACATCAAAAGAATCAGATTTTAATGCTGATTTCAAATATATAAGTTTCATCGAGTTTAGTCCTACCCATCAAAATATACGCGCCTGAGAAATTTTGGCTGATTTTCGAAAAAACGGGGAAAGACCCCCTAAAAGTTATATAACCTTAATGAAATTCAGACCATCATATTCAGCGTATCAGAAAACCCTGGCGTAGAGGTTTCAAGCTCCTATCTACAAAAATGTGGAATTTTGCATTTTTTGCCAGAAGAAAGATCACGGATGCGGAATAATTTCTGTTCGTTTTAAGTTTTAACGTCGTTCCTTACTTTTAGTTAAAAAACTTGTTTTTTTTATTTAATTTTTGAACGTTTTTGAATTAATACAGGTTTTGATTTTGGCTCACCGTACATGAATATTTACAACACAATTTTCATATTAATTTTACTTTTATTTGGTTAAATGGCTTTCTCGAAACTTGGTTAATTTTATTTACGAACGTTTTTATTAGCAATAAATATACGTAACTTACGAGTTAACTTACGTAACGAACTTCTATATTCATATATTCTTAATACGTATATTAGGGAGTTCGCCACCTAGTCAATACTTTGCTCTTTAAGCTAAATTTCAAATTTTGTTCCAATTCTTTAAAAATGGCCCTTAATCACAAAGGCCGTTAATTAGAATAAATAGCTCTTATGAAAGTACTAAAACATCTTTGGCTTAAAGAGTGAGCTATTGACTAGGGGGTGAACCCAATCATATTCGTAATGTTTTCTGTTCGTTTTAAGTTGTGATGTTGCTCCTTACTTTCAGTTGAAAAACTTATTTTTTTTAAATTTAATTTCTGGTCTTTTTTTAAAGAATTCTGGGAAATCTGTCGCTCCGTTTATAGCAATGTCCCTTCCCCCATGAAACTTCCTTCATGTAAAGATCCTCCCACATAAAAAAAACAAGTTTTTTTTTAACTGAAAGTAAGGAACGACGTTAAAACTTAAAACGAACAGAAATTATTCCGTATATGAAAGAGACTGTCCCCTCCTCAATGCCTCGTTCTTTAAGTTAAAGTTTGACTTTCTCACAACTCTATTTTTTTTTAACAATAAAATAATTTAGCGTAAAGAGCGAGGCGTTGAGGAGGGGACAGCCCCTTTCATATACGGAATAATTTCTGTATTGGTATTTCTGTATAGTATTGGTTTTGGTTTATTGGAAAGCCATTTAGCACAAGAAAAGTAAAATTAATGTGCAAATATTGTTTTACTTATTCAGTGACGGTGAGCCAAAATAAAAGCTGCATTAACTAAAAAAGGATCAGAAATTAAATAAAAAAAACAAGTTTTTTTTTAACTGAAAGTAAGGAGCGACATTAAAGCTTAAAACGAACAGAAATTATTCCTTATATGAAAGGGGCTGTCCCCTCCTCAACGCCTCGCTTTTTACGCTAAAGTTTTTTATTGTTTAAAAAAATAAAGTTGTAAGACAGAGTCAAACTTTAGCGTATATAGCGAGGCGTTGAGAAGGGGACAGCTTCTTTCATATACGGAATAATTTCTGTTCGTTTTAAGTTTTAATGTCGCTTCTTACTTTCAGTTAAAATAGCTTGTTTTTTTATTTAATTCATCATTTAAAAGCAGCTCAAAAAGTTTACAGAGTTTAGATTGCTATAGGGCCAGAGGCCGAACACTGAATGCTAGATTTGCCTTTCTTGGGGATATGAGTGACATCACCAATGCAAAAAGACGACGGTATTGTAAAAGGATCAAAAATTATCTACGCGAACAAGCCTGGGTGTGACATGAGCAAAGGGGTTTACTGCATAACATATAGTGCGCTAATATTTATCTATACCAAATGAAGCTTTCTGTTTCAGCTTGGAGATTGCCGTTATTATAACTTGCATTGTAATAAAGTAGCGAGACTCTAGATAAACAGATATTAAGTAATCAAGTTCGGATTCATTTTTAGACCCTAAAATTGGGTTTGGTGTGATGAATTCATTCGAAAAATGTTTTTATTTCCACTCAGATAGAGGCGTATCAGAAGCCTTGGAAGCGTTCCAAAATGTGGTGTTTGAAGGAACAATTGATTTCCAAAGAGAATTTGGCGAATAGGAAACTCTAAACGAGTGTTATTCAACAATAACTGCACGGTGACGAGATAGCTCACTTCCGAAAAGTTTTTTTGTATAAAGCTGAATATTATTCAAAACACCAAACCTAGGACGACCATTATCTTTCCAAATAGAAAACCAAACCTTCGCATGCGAGCACGCTTCGGAGAATTTTGTGTTTTGACCAGTCGGTGACTTGAATGCTGATGCGGGTTTTTGGAACTTTGGCCGCTGCTTCTTATGTACAGCTTAGAGCCTGACAAATCTCGGCACAATAAAAATCAAGAGCAATGTCGATCTCGGTTTTATCAATAGGACAAGATTTTCGAAGAAGCTAGAAAGATATGTGATGTTTTGCAAGATAGAATGAAGAAGCTATTGGTAGAGGACTAGTTTAATTTTATCCCAGTTAATCTTTGAAAACCATTTAAGCGTATCTTGTTTCATTAGTGTACATTTTTAATCTTGTTTAAAAGACGCTGCTAGAGGAAGGGGATCCAATAATTAGTTATTAAATATTACAGAAACCAGAGAGATTTGGAATCAATCGAAGTGACCAAATGATCTAGATTTGATGTATGAGATGAAATATGGATATATGTGAAATTTTCAGTTTTTGGATGCACACTCAGCTCATCAGGAAAAATACCACACGGAATACAAGCACGAAGTGACACTGCTGATACTTCTTATAATCAGTGGGCAAATACACGTTTATAACTACGCAATACCCTACCCTTACTTCTAGAAAAGTTTCGCTAGAACTAAACCAACTTAGCTGAATACTAGTTGAAACCAAAGTTGCTAGGCCTCCAGACGGAAAACTTCGTGGAAGCATACGCTTTGCGATAATGGGAAAAGTACGGAAGTCCCTTTTTATATCTGATAAACTAATGCTGGGATTTGTGAGGAAATGTTCTTAAATACACATTAAATCATTATGCAGCAGCACACTTTCCAATATTGATGTTTTATTCAACAAATTACTGTTTATGTTCCATGAAGCAAATCTCACGTCTCGGTACCCTTAGTAGAGATCTTAGGTGGGTGCATTAGAAATTTTTCTTTTCACTATCTAGATTGGATGGGCACCTAATGCTGTAACAAATGGGACCAGAGGCTTTACAGATAGTACAGAAAATAGGGTGGAAACACGAGCTATCACAGGATGGGAAATGCTCGGCAGAACCGCATCTTTAATACAAGGCCGCATATTTCACTGCGTTCCTCGAACTAAAGCACTTTTTTGGCATTAAAATCTCGGTTTACCAGGCAGTCTTTTGTAGCCTATTTTGACAGATCCGTTCAGGAATAGAATCACACAGATGCATTCAAGACTTATACACTGGACTGACATCCTAGCAAGCAGTCAACTTGAAATTTGCAGTTTTAATCACCTCCCATCTAGTGTCCTAGAAGCAGACGCGTAGCAGAACTTTGCTCTATGTGAATATTATATTTTGGGACCAGGGGAAATTTTTTTGCTTTCCCTACCCCCTTCAAAAAAAGTATTAAGCATGTGAAAATTATATGATAAATATCACTCAGGGCGTGAGCGCATTCGGCGCATGAGTGTTGCCACATTGCACTGCTGTGACATTGACCTGCGCAAGAGTTGAAAAGGAACTTTTGAATATAACCCTTATTTACCGAAGATGAACGATATCAAAGTACGAAAAGCAAATCTGTTCTGAAAACAGAAAATCAAATAATTTCGATGTTCTTTCAGCGTGAAGAAACCACTCTTCAGGGATTTTAAACCCTAGGAACGCCAATGTACCCAAGTTCATTTGTTTCAAATTTTCAATTTTCTTCACAATTTTCATCTTTATTATTTTTTTTTTATAGTCAGGCCCAGTCACTGAAGTATTAGTCACGCTTTGGCAAATTAAAAAGGGGTTAAAATTTTTATAAGTGTCGGTGGTGAAAATTTTGTTCAGTTTAATGGATATGTGTTCGTCCTCTTCTCATTCCTTTTGTTTAGATTGCTATGTGAGTTCTATGAAACATTAAAGAAAGTACCTAAAAGCAATTATTTACCCCAGTAAAAAATCAGGGTGGGGTCGGCCCATAAAACATCCCGCCCTTTAAGTGGAACTGCCGAGTGGGTAAGAGTGTATTTAAAAGGATGAATAGCTCAGTTTTGCAGTAGATAGAACTTTTGTTGATTATTTTGATAAGCATGATTAGTGGTAGATGCAAACTTTTCTTTTGATGCTTAGATTGTATATTTTTTGTAGACGCATTTTCCAATTTCTAAGACTGAAAATGGCTTATACTGGTGTGCTGGCCTTAGAAAAGAATGAAGTTACTTATTTTGGAGATAATAAGCTAAACGGTAGTAAGTGTTTCTTTTCTTAGTTTCTAGTTTGGTAATTGAATTTGTAATCCTATTCCTCCCCTCCTACTCCTTTCTATATTTATCTGAAGGCTCAGGGAGGGTTAGACAATTTGTGCGTTGAAATATACTTTTTTAGACATTTACCACCCCCCTTCATCCATCGCCTACACAATGACCCACTGCCCCGCTTCTTTATAGCCAGTGCGCAATGGTACATTACTACACATAATTTCATGAAAACTGAAGTGAATCAACTTGGTTAAATCACATATTAAGATAAACATCCATGTTAAGCATTTATCTTGTGTGGGCTACGTGACTTTTAAGGAACGAATGCGCCATTATGCAGCATTACTTCCCCTGAAACTGGGAAGCTTTTAATTTTCATTAATTTCAAATGATGCTCTTAAATTGATTGGCTACCTTAATATTTTCAATGGAAGCAACTTGGTCTTCTTTGGGGCAATATCGCAGTTTGGTACCACAAAGTAGCAGGAAACGCCACTTTCCTGTGGCGCGATATTTTTGGTCACTTAAAAAGGCACTAGAACTTTTAATTCCCCGCTCGAATGAGCCCTCTCCCAGTCCTCTAGAACCATCGGTTCGATGCAATCACCCTTGGGGGAAAAAATAAATAAACATGTACCTGCAATTTTTTTTTCTAGAAAAAAAAAATGCAAATTTCCTCATATTTGTAGATAGGAGCTTGAAACCTCTAAAACATGGATGAAACCTCTAAAACCTATAAAACATGGATCTCTGATATGCTGAATCTAATGGTGTGATTTTCATTCATATTGTTTGCATTTTGGGGGGTGTTTCTCCCCTATTTCGAATATTTGTTTTCATTTTTTCAGGCTTGTAGCTTTTGATTGGTAATATTAAAGTTAATGATTTTAAATATTTGGGAACCAAAATAAAAAGCCAATTCTTTTGATGTATCAATTGGTATCCAAAATTCTGTCTTTTTCGGTTAGTATTGGCCCGAATCGCTCCTTACTTATTGTTTTGTGAAATCACCTTTTTTGCTCGCTTCTATTTATGAATTTTCACACTTTAGCGGTGATTTTGGTAGTTGTATTTTATTTTCGTATTTATATATTTCGAATTATTTTCGAATTATGTAATGCCTGATGATGAGAAAATACTCGATAGGTCAAGCCACCATAAATCAGTATGGTATTATTATTAATTTAAAAAAAAACCTTTGGCCCAAAAGGAGCTTTTCAAAGTAATTCGAAGATGCAAAATAGTAATGTAATTGTAAAATGAATATAAACCAGTGCCAATATATAAGTAAAACCCAAACGTACAGAAATCATAATAAATAATCAAATCAAACTTATAACGAACAAACACTACCACAAACAGGACTAGGGCCAACGCCCCTTGTGCCTTCTCAAGACTAAAACAAAATTTGCCCTTTACTAAAAACAACTGTTTTCGTCTTGTGATTTTATTTGTCATAGTATCAGCAAAAAGAGAAAGAAAATTATCATAACAACCAAGATTATTGAAAAGAACTAATGACATGTAGATATTCATTTTGCAATTAGTATCTTGATTTTACATATGAGTCGCAATTTGGCTTTATTTCTGCTCGTCTTAGATTTAATTTGGCTCTACTCTTCTTTGAGAAACTTTTTATGGGTAAAGTTTTTTTTTAAGTTAAATTCAATTTGTTTTTAATTGACATAGTTTTATTCATTGGTTAATAGTGGGAATATTTGTTAAGTTTTTGCCGGCTTTTTTCCGCAACAATCAAGATTTTGGCTTGTTATTTATATTTTAGGCAAAATTTTGCAACAAACTTTAGTTACACTGTAGAAATTTGGACGTATAAGTACTTGGGATATTATTGAAATAAATGGATCAAATATCTGCATAGTCTTTGTGCTTTTATTGAGCGTAAGCCATGCTGACCACCATCTTGTTACAACCTGGAAAATATTAATCGACCACCCCCTTCAGCATGCTCTGAAATTTTGAACTTAATCGCCTTACGCGTTCCTGATATATCGCAGATACACCTTTTGATAACCGTGGATGCACACAGTGTCTTGTTAATTTAGTTCAACAACCCCTCAAGATTCCATTAAATTTTCGATTTAATATTCTTTGCCATTCTTGAGATATTTCAGTTACGCCCTTTGAACATCCTGGGTGCACATAGTTTCATTCTATTTGGTTCAACACCCCCCTCCCCGTGACATGCCTTGAAAATTTGAACTTGACGCTTAGCTAATAAGGAGGCAAAACCCAAACTCTTGTTTGTAGTGACTTTTGTTCGTTTTAAGCTTGATTTGAATATTCAATTTAAGTTTCACTTGTTTTAAGATTTATTTATCCATTTATATTAGTACCTATTGTATGTTTGTTTTCTATGATTGTTTATTTGTTTTCTGTTTTTTTTAGTCTCATTTATTCTTTAATAGTAATTTATTTTAATTTATTCATTTATATTAGTACTTTTTGTATGATTTTTTGCTATGATTGTTTATTTAATTTCTATTCGTTTTGGTTTTATTTATTCACTAATAGTAATTTCTTGCCGTTTCTAGTTTGAATTTTAACAGGTATTTGTATCTGCAGATCTTAAGTTTAATATGGCCTTTAAAAGTCTTTGATAAACCCTTCTTTCGGAAAGTTTTTTAAATTGATATGGCAAAAGATGTAAGACATAGTTTCAGTGGAGACCATTTGAAAGCAAACTACTATTGTTGTAGGCTTTTCGAATCAAATTTTTGCCTTTTCCATTTTCCCTTTTTTGGTGCTATAGAAACGTTAAATTAAAAGTCTTAAATCTTGTTTTTCTATTGATTGGTATAACTATGGCCTGTCTCAGGCATTGCAGTCAATCATATGGACGTTTCTTCGAACCTAAGCTAATTACTGCTAGATTTGACTCCACCTGCTTTGTCTGGCTTTTTAATTCCTAATTTTATGTTTGATTTTACATCAAGATAAGTATCGAGTGTCCCGGTATCAATAAGCACATTGTACCATTCAGTGTTACAGAGTGTTTCGTTGCGTGGAGTTCGACAAAATACACAAATTGTCTTTTCAGTTTAGATTTCAATGATGTGGAATGTTCTCGATTTGCCTCTAAGCCATTAAATTTACTTACCATTTGTAGATACAAACGATGGAACTAAAGAGGCAAGAAGAGAAACTGACTTACCGAGGATGGCCGGAATGTATAAAAATCTTCTTGTCAGCGTTGGTGAGGATCCTGAGAGGGATGGCCTGCTCAAGACGCCAGAAAGAGCTGCCAAAGCATTGCTTTATTTCACTAAAGGATATGAGCAATCACTAAGTAGTAAGGAATCTTTGCATGTCGCTAATTAGTTTAAAATAAGCTCATAGGTGGAAAATTCAAATAATTTTTCAGATTGATGGGCGGTTAGTCGCCCCCCCCAATCTTTTTGATCGCTTAAAAAGGGCACTAGAACTTATAACTTTTTTTGGAATATGCACCTGGCAAGTCCGCTACTCCTTGGGATTTTTCTCAAATGTTGTAGACATAATTGTGTCAGCTACATTAACATTTTAGGTTTCTTCAGGTACGTACAAAGGAATTTATTATGGGGTTGCTCGACTTGTCAAAACAGCAAAGGAATTAGCGTTCTTTTAAAAATATGGGAAAACATGGTCGTATCAAATAATACTACTACTTCTACTAACAACTCCCGCAGCACCAAGCTGTCTGAGGCCAAAACAGCTGCGCACGCTCCTCTTCCATCCTAATCTATTCAAAGTTTCCCTCTTTAAACCCTCCCAGAAAGTTCCCATTTTCCTTAAATCTTTCTTTACGACACCCTCCCACCCCAACCGCGGACGACATGCTTTCCGTTTAGTCCTAGGCAGCTGGCCGAAAAGGACAATCCTCGGCAATCTGTCATCCTTCATCCACAGAGTGTGCCCTAGCCATCTCAAACTTTCTCTCATTATAGCCCTAGGAAGCAAGATTAGATGAAGCCTACTATTTGAATTACGATCAGTCAGCCAGGTACCCAGAATAATCCGTAGGCAATTTCTATGGAAAACATCTAGCAAATCTTCATCCCTATTCGATTCCGCCTTCTCCCATTGCCTTCCCTGTGCTCCTTAAGACAAATCGATCAAATTGATCCATTATAAAGTGGGATAGAACACAACCCTGCTTAATTGCTGATTTAATACAAAACCAGCTGCTAACCTCACGTCCTGCCTTAACCGCAGCTGTGTTATTCTCGTACATAGCACTAATCACTTTAATGTATTTGTCTGGTATACCATACAAGGATAAGAACTTCGCTAAAGCTCTTCTTTCAACAGAATCGAACGCTTTTTCTTAATCTATAAAACTGAGGACTAAAGGGTTTTGATAACTCAGGCATTTCCCAATTCTTACCCTAAGAGACCTCTACCCTTCCTAAAACCGAACTGTTCTTGGCTTATAACTTTGTCTACAGCATCTCTCAGTTTAAAAAGTATCACATTATTAAAAATTTGTTACCTACAGAGACCAGGCTAATCCCCCGATAATTACAACACTCACTCTGATCATCTTTCTTATACATTGGTTTAATTAGGATTTTACTAAAATTGCAAGGAACTTCCCTTTTTAAAAAATAATATTCATAATCTTCAGCAACTAGTTTCTAACTTCAGAGCCACCATATTTAAGAAACTTATTTACTGACAAGAGAATACAAATTCTGAAGAGATAAATAACTCAACCGTTTTGAAACATAATTAGGTCTTTTGTGGAAAATATTAAGCTTAAAAAAAACGAAAATTTTTTAGTCAGAGCATTCTTTACTTGTAAATTCTCTTGTTTTTCTGGTGCACATGTCTCCCAACCAACCTTTTTTTGTCTTATGTTATACATTGTACAAGCATTTTATACTTTACTGAAAACTTAGTTGATTCCCATGAAAAGTATCACTTTTATTTATAATTTCATCCGCTATCTGTCTGAAAGCTTCTCCACTCAAGGGCAGCAGTGTTGCAATGTAACCAAATGGTTGTACAGCTAGCCTACTTACACTCAAATGTTTTTTTTTTTTAGTTTGGCCAAAACTGATAGCCCATATTGGAGGGGAGCTCGTATATTTTGTTTTATTTGAAAATATGTTAGAAAAATGCTTATATAGAAAGACTCGTATCCTTACCTTGTATCATCATATCTGTTAGGATATTCTGCATTGTTTGAGCATATTGTTTAGAATTCGTGTGAGCAATAAAAACAATTAGGGATAAGAGAAATTTGCAGCTAACCTGCTAAAAAATTAAGGTTAAAAAACAAACAGGGTAAAAACAAACAGAAACCACTTTATTTGAAAATTTGAAAAAATAGCTGTAAAATCGATTGGTGATGTCTGAGAACTTCTTAATTTATCCTCTTCAGTGTTTCTTTGTCCATGTATCCCCTTTTTAAAAATATTAAGTGTTTTTCAAGCCCTATTGTGTTTACTGGTGGTGTCTGAAGAACTCTTGGTATGCTCACGGTGTTTCAATTATAATAATAGTATGCCACTGTTCATCTAATTAAGCAAACTCAAACTACAACTGCTTAAATGATTTTTTTTTCTTTTTTTGTGTACCCGTTTTTATCTTGGAGGGTCAGTATCATGGATACCACTGAGAATTTAACAATATCCTAGGATTCACTTGTGCAAAAGTTCTAACTCGTTCATAAAAAAGAGAGTTAATATAAAAAAATTATATTGTACAGGCTATAGCTTTTCTTGCCAAAGGAACAATCATTGCAGGGACTGTAAGCTAAGAATTATTTATTAATTTCATTTTAGTGTGATCAGTTCTTCTATTGTAAAGAAGATGACACTATAAACTCGAATCAGAAGCGAAGTATTTTTAACATCTCGTAAGGCTAATTTTCGTACTTTATAACGGGGATGGATTCCACGTTTGTGTAGAAACTTTTCTATCTTGCAAAAGGAATATCTTTCATAAAATATGAAAGGGGAACATGGGAATCCTACTTGTTGTCAGATTAACACCATTTGCTCTGATCACCTGACCCGTTTTCCCAGTTGAGTGACACTCATAAGCGTTTCCTCTTTGTCAAGCAATTTTTACGTGACATGTCCTGCGGATCTTTAATATACATGTGTATGTGTGCATATGTATTTATATATTTATTATTTATGTATATATAGAATAGGAATAGTTATTTGCAATTATCTCAGAAGTGTGAAAACTTAACAGATGGTGACAGTGAAGATGATTTCGTAAAGTACATTGACCTGCCATAACAAAAACGAATTTGGAGAAATGAAGACCAGAAATAATTATTTTCAAGGCCAACGGAATTACTGGACGAGAAAGTGAAGATTTGGGATGACAACCGCTTTATTCTTCAGCGCTTTGAAAGTTGAAGAAAATCCCCAAAAATTTGCACGAGACAACTCGAATAAAACTCAGGGGCAAATCTCCAACATTTTTATTGTAAGGGGGGAAGAGGGGCTCATATCTGGATAGTCAAGGGGCTTGGGATATATAAGACTTTTTTCTCCACATTATTGGGGGGCGGGCAACTGCCCCCCCACCCCCCAAACAAAGCCCCTGATAAAATAAAACTGATAAAGCAAACAACTTGGAAAGCTATATATACACACACACACATAT
>JAQQPU010025120.1:0-12214 GCA_029168905.1 Artemia sp. Kazakhstan ARC1039
CTCTCTCTCTCTCTCTCTCTCTCTCTCTCTCTCTCTCTCTTATAAAACATCTTTTTTTTTCTCTGTCTCTTGTTGACAAAATTAATTAAGATAAAGTTTAGTTAGTAAGGTGAAGTTTTTTTATAACTTTAAAAAAAGCTTAATATCTTAATTAAACGGCTCATGCGTTTCAAGAGACATTCTTAAATAATTGAAACAAAAAGTCAAAGAGTGAGGTATTGAGGAGGGGGCAACCCTCCTCATATTCGTAATAATTTCTGTTTGTTTTAAGTTTTAATGTTGCTCATTAATTTCAGTTGACAAAAACTTTTGAGAGCGAGAGAAAGTATGAGAGAAAATGGGAACTGATGATCTTTTATAATGAATATTTGTCTTCTCAAATCCATCCTTCTATGGAAAATATCTATTTTTTTTCTCTATCCTAGGAACAGCTCAGGTTTAACCATCATTAATTTAGAAAAAACCAAGTTTTTCCGAGGGAAGTAAAGAGCGAAGCTGAAACTTAAAATGAACATAAATTATTACTTCACAGATTGTCTAACAAATATCAATAAAACTAATGCAAATAAACCAACATTTGATATTTACCTATGTTTGTAGGATTACAGAAAACTAGCGCTTTACTGAAAACACAAAACAACATAGGAGATCCGGTGCGGTAAAAATAAACCTTTCAATGAAACTTTCAACAATCTAAAAGTAAAGCATTTTTAGATTGCTGCTTTATTTATTTTTTCGTTTAATTTGATATCACTTCTGCACAATAAGCTCAGTTCAATGATTGACTGACGTTTTGGATCTGAAAGGACATTTCATGATTATTTTGTAGACAAGTTTGAAGTGAAGGAACCTTATTAGTATTAGGACTACAAACTTGCTTCAGAATTTGCATCACAACTTAAAATTCTCCGTTTTATAGAGAGAAATAACTGGATTTCCAGAGCACATATTACGGTTGACATGCTCTTCATTTCGGATAATACTAGGTGAGACCAAAATGTTATCTGACAAATCAATCCACTATTTTATATGCTGTGCAATGACTTTAAACTTATTATTTCTATGCGT
This sequence comes from Artemia sp. Kazakhstan ARC1039, assembly GCA_029168905.1. NCBI lineage: Eukaryota > Metazoa > Arthropoda > Branchiopoda > Anostraca > Artemiidae > Artemia > Artemia sp. Kazakhstan ARC1039. The sequence continues at coordinate 1,069 of JAQQPU010025120.1, forward strand.
AAGTTCTTAAGATAATTTTAATTGCATACTGAAAGTTATTGATATCACAGCTCCTGTAGGACTATGAAAAGCCTTGTAAATTAGTTTGTTGTTGTGAGGCTACGCATTTACTTTTGACTCCTAAATAATGCTTTTTTTTATACTTGGCTTTTGTATTTTTAAACATAGGGAAGTATCACCAGTTGATTTTTTTGCATTAGCTTAATTTATAGGCCTATATGTTAAATAGGCAGGGAAGTAATAATTTTTGTTCGTTTTAAGTTTCAGCTTTGCTCTTTACTTCCCTCGGAAGACTTTATTTTTTTAAATTAATCTATGCTCGTTTTTGATTAACATTTAATTTAGAAGAAACACTGCTATGACCTTTTCTATTTATACGGAATAATTTCTGTTCGCTTTAAGTTTTAATGTTGGTCCTTAGTTTCAGTTGAAAACTTTTTTTTATATATCATTTCTAATAACCTAAAATCTAGGGGAGATAAGACATCTCAACCCTTATTAAAGAGCTGAACTAAGAAGCCGTACAAGAATCGAAGGAAAAACACCCACTATTCCCCCAAACATATCCAATAAAAAATTTTATACAGCCATTTTGTTGAACGTAGTTGGAAGTTCTAGAAATAAGGTCGTTGAGGATGACAACCCTCTTCCCCCACAGCCCTCAGGGCTAAGGTTGTAAGTTATACCCTGGGGGCTTCTGGCTTTTAGAAAGCATAAGATTTTGAACCCTTCTCAGATTAATTTCTGCTCGCTTTGAGTTTGACTTATTTTAATTTCTGTTTGTTTTGGGTTTCATTTATTTATTGATACTGATTTGTGGTAGTTGTATGCTTGGTAAATTATTTGTTTCTATTTTTGTTCATTTTTGATTTAATGGAGTTCTTTACTTTTTAAGAAAAATTTATTTGTGCAAAAAGTGTTTTTGATTAATAGTAATGAAAAAGGTAAGGATGTACTAAAGAAAACTGACCTGTTTCAGTGGATGCTTGAATTATTCAGGCTTATCTTAGTTTTGACAACATTTTTGGATAAATTAAATTTCAGCTGGGAGGGGGGGCAAACTGGGGTCTGGAGAAAAATTGAGGCCTGGGAGGGGAAGTTGCCCCCTCTGCCACATAGTATATTACGCCCCTGACCACAACCACTTGCCACTAAGTGGTTGGAGAAGTGTAGGCATGGGGTTCTGGAACCACTCAAGGTTGTATATTAAAAGAAAGATTACTTATTGCTATACTTACTTATTCAAATTATTTACTTGACATTTCCATCGTAATATTCCCTCCATACTTAAGATAGTGCATCCAAAGAGGAAGAAAGACAAATGAAAACAGTTCTATAGGAGAATTCAGGTAATTCTTTCCAACATTTTTGAAATAAAAAGCAAACTTAGTTTGTAATACCATTTATCGTATTTACACAAGAAATTATCTTTTTTTGAAATTTCCATTCATTTCTGAGTAATGAGTGGCATTTTATTTAGGGACAGGTCAAATAAATCTCAAGCCTAAAGGCACATTTCTGTTGAGCTTGCAAAATTTTTCGCAAGTATGCCTATACACAAACTTGTCCGCTCAGTTAACCTTTTGTGTCGATGCTACTCGCCGAGAACTACTTTGTTAAGTGTGACTGAATTTAATTTTTTAAAACAAAGAATTAAAGATCTATTTCTTCTTTTTCAATTTTTTTTACAAAAAGAAACGATACTATGTTTTGATTTTTTTTTTCACTCTAAACTTATTTTTTTCTTCAATTCTTGTACTGCTTCTTAGTTCAGCTCCTTAATAAGGGTTGAGGTGTCTTATCTCCCCTAGATTTTAGGTGATTAGAAATTATATAGAATAAAGCAAGTTTTCAACTGAAACTAAGGACCAGCATTAAAACTTATAGCGAACAGAAATTATTCCGTATAGCTATTGCCCTTATTAATAGTCGAAAGGGATTGAAGGGCAACTATCCCCCCTCTCACACCAACCGTTTCCCCCAACGCATCCAATCAAAGTTTTGAGATAGCCATTTTATTCAACATAGTTAAAAGTTCTTGAATTTACGTATTTGAGGATGAAAAACCCCACAGAGCCCCCAGGGCAAAGGTTGTAAGTTATGCCCTGTGGGCATTTAAGGTTTGTATAGATAGCATTGTCGTAGAAATTTTAATTTTTTTTCACTAGGCAGTTTTTTTTTTCAAAACGCGTTTTTTAACTTTTTGTTACTATGGGTTGCGGTTCGCTACCGATACGTGCGATACCGATACGCCCGATACCACGTACAGCCTTTTACCAGGGGTTATGGAGAGTCATGTCATCATCAAAGCCATATTTATTAGGCCTTTGAACTATTTTAAACAAAATGGCTATCTCGAGATTTTTATAGGACGATTTTGGGGGAGGGAGCCCCTAGGTAGGGGGCTAGTTGTCCTCCAATCTTTTCACTTAAAAAAGCACTAGTAAATTTAATTTCCGTTCAAATGAGCCATTAAACTTCTCGCTATGATGTTCTGGTCACCCGCTAGGCCTTGAGAAAAAAAAAAAAAAAAAAAAAAAAAAAAAAAAAAAAAAAAAAAAAAAATGGGAGACAGATCAGTGCTACACATGCAAAAAAGTGATTTTTTTTGTTGCTCAAGGATGGGGGCTGTAATTTCCCTGTATAAAGTTTTCGATCATGCTGATTCCAATGATATACTTTTCATTTTGATCTGGCACCATTTTCGAGTTGTTTCATGTTTTTTTTTTCGAAATCACCATAACTTTTTTTCGTAATAAACTTTTACTTTTAAAGCAGACCGAAATAATAGTTACCATTCCTGAATCAGTGTTAAATGGAAATTTTTTCACTAGGCAGTTTTATCAAAACGCGTTTTTTAACTTTTGGTTACTAGGGACTGTGGTTCGCTCTTTACTAGGCTGCAGCTCCCGCTGCAACCATGATATGCAGCTTGAAAAATCCCGTGGTTAACTAAACCACCATTCAATAGCCTTATTAATAGGTAATTGTAAATGATTTAATTACATTTTAAAGCACTTAATGAAACCTATTGCAATTAATTGTTTATTTTTTGTGCTTTAAAGCTAAATGAGCTGCCATTCTTCCTTTTACAGGTAGAAAATTCCTGGTATATTTATCATGGTTGCAACGATAGCTGCAACCTAGTACAGGGTGAACTTTTTTTTACCTTATTCAAAAATGGTAAATATTATTTCGATGTATCTTAATATTAAACTGCTATTTTGAAAAGAACTCCGTAGAAATTTTTAAACGGGTCTTAAAAACCCCGAAAATGGTGTTTGGGCAAAACGAAAAGTTTATTTTTTAATTACCATTGTCAAAAACCCTATAAAGGAAACTTACAGCCCCCCACAATCAACAGTAAGGAAAATCACTTTTTTGCATGGGTAGCACTGAAATCTCCTTTTTTTCTGCTGCTGCTTTTTTGTTTTTCTTCGTTGTTAGCGGGGCGCTAGAAAATCATAGAGAGCTATCAGCTAACAAAACTAAAAGGCTAATGCAACATGATAGAGACCTATTTGAGGGCTCTTTTAAAAGGGATTTCTTATATCTAAACGATTCTTTAAAGTCAGCTTGATATCGCCATCATAAAGTGTGATATGAGACCGAAAGAGGGCATTTTCGTTTTTTTAGTTGTTCAATGAAAATACCTAAAAAAGGTCTTTTTCAATGAAAAGGTCTTTTTCTATTTCTTCTTTTTCAATATTTGTTACAAAAAGAAACGACACTATGTTTTGATTTTTTTTTTCACTCTAAACTTTTTTTTCCCTTCAATTCTTGTACGGCTTCTTAGTTCAGCTCCTTAATAAGGGTTGAGGTGGCTTATCTCCCCTAGATTTTAGGTGATTAGAAATTATATAGAATAAAGCAAGTTTTCAACTGAAACTAAGGACCAGCATTAAAACTTATAGCGAACAGAAATTATTCCGTATAGCTAGTGCCCTTATTAATAGTCGAAAGTGATTGAAGGGCAACTATCTCCCCTCTCACACCAACCGTTTCCCCAAACGCATCCAATCAAAGTTTTGAGATAGCCATTTTGTTCAACATAGTTAAAAGTTCTTGAATTTACGTATTTGAGGATGAAAACCCCCCAGAGCCCCCAGGGCAAAGGTTGTAAGTTATTCCCTGTGGGCATTTAAGGTTTGTATAGATAGTATTGTCGTAGAAATTTCAATTTTTTTTCACTAGGCAGTTTTTTTTTTGAAACGCGTTTTTTAACTTTTTGTTACTATGGGTTGCGGTTCGCTACCGATACGTGCGATACCGATACGCCCGATACCACGTGCAGCCCTTTACCAGGGGTTATGGAGAGTCACGTCATCATCAAAGCCATATTTATTGGGCCTTTGAACTATTTTAAACAAAATGGCTATCTCGAGATTTTTATAGGACGATTTTGGGGGAGCGAGCCCCTAGGTAGGGGGCTAATTGTCCTCCAATCTTTTCACTTAAAAAGCACTAGTAAATTTAATTTCCATTCAAATGAGCCATTAAACTTCTCCCTATGATGTTCTGGTCACCCGCTAGGCCTTTAGAACAAAAAAAAAAAAAAAAAAAAAAAAAAAAAAAAAAAAAAAAAAAAAAAACGGGAGACAGATCAGTGCTACACAAGCAAAAAAGTGATTTTTTTTTTTGCTCAAATATGGGGACTGTAATTTCCCTGTATAAGGTTTCCGATCCATTTTCGAGGGGTTTCATGTTTTTTTTTTCGAAATCACCATAACTTTTTTTTCGCAATAAACTTTTACTTTTAAAGCAGACCGAAATAATATTTACCATTCCTGAATAAGTGTTAAATGGAATTTTTTCACTAGGCAGTTTTTTCAAAACACGTTTTTTAACTTTTGGTTACTATGGACTGTGGTTCGCTCTTTACTAGGCTGCAGCTCCCGCTGCAACCATGATATGCAGCTTCAAAAATCCCGTAATTAACTAAACCACCATTCAATAGCCTTATTAATAGGTAATTGTAATTATTGAATTACATTTTAAAGCACTTAATGGAACCTATTGCAATTAATTGTTTATTTTTTGTGCTTTAAAGCTAAATAAGCTGCCATTCTTCCTTTTACAGGTAGAAAATTCCTTGTATAATTATCATGGTTTCAGCGATAGCTGCAACCTAGTACAGGGTGAAATTTTTTTACCTTATTCAAAAATGGTAAATATTATTTCGATATATCTTAATATTAAACTGCTACTTTGAAAAGAACTCCGTAGAAATTTTTAAACGTGTCTGAAAAACCCCGGAAAATGGTGTTGGGGCAAAACGAAAAATTTATTATTTAATTACCATTGTCAAAAACCCTATAAAGGAAACTTACAGCCCCCCACAATCAACAGTAAGGAAAATCATTTTTTTGCATGGGTAGCACTGAAATCTCCTTTTTTTCTGCTGCTGCTTTTTTGTTTTTCTTCGTCGTTAGCGGGGCACTAGAAAATCATAGAGAGCTATCAACTAACAAAACTAGAAGGCTAGTGCAATATGATAGAGACCTATTTGAGGGCTCTTTTAAAAGGGATTTCTTATGTCTAAACGATTCTTTAAAGTCAGCTTGATAACACCATCATAAAGTGTGATATGAGACCGAAAGAGGGCATTTTCGTTATTTAGTTGTTCAATGAAAATACCTAAAAAAGGTCTTTTTCAATGAAAAGACTCCAAATAAAGGTATTTTTCAATATCTAGGCTGGAGAAAAACTAGGGGGGATGAATCCCCCCTCAATTGCCCCCAGTAGACCTATCACGCAGGTAACATTATAGAGAGATGTTAAAAGGTATTGATCATTTCAGCGTGCATTTTCTAGATTTATGGTGAAAAATTGCATTAGAAGGCCGTCTGGAGCGGTGATAAAATTTTGATATTAGGTTATCTTATTGCAACTTCTACCATGCAACTAACCTGTGATTTGAGAAAGCAAATAGTATGAGGAAGTCTTATATATAAGATGATTTAGTCTAGTGGTTACGGATCTGCCTTTGTGGCTTTAGTAACAGAAATTCGAATCTTGGATAGAACATTTTTATGGAAATATGTACCCTCTTTAAAGCGTATATTCATTTCCAAAGATTAGTTCTCCCAAAATGTTAAAGTCAAAGAAGCAAAAAGAATGAAAACACAAATTTTGCAAATTATTTTAGCTGTACATCTTAAATTCTTTTAGTAACATCAAAGATATTTGAATTTCTTATTTTTAACCAAAAATACTTCTTATTTTTAACAAAAAATTTTAAAAAATACCAGCTTTTTTAAGGCGGAGTTTAAGAGAGATTAAATAAAAAAAAAAAGTTTTTTTTAACTTAAATAAGGAGTGACGTTAAAACTGAAAACGAACAGAAATTATTCCGTATATGAAATGGGCGGTTCCCTCCTCAACGCCTCGCTCTTTACGCTAAAGTTTTTTATTGTTTAAAAAATAGAGTTGTGGGAAAGTCAAACTTTAGCGTTAAGAGCGAGGCGTTGAGGAGGGGACAGCCTCTTTCATGAACGGAATAATTTATGTTTGTTTTAAGCTTAACGTCACTCCTTACTTTCAGTTAAAAAAACTTGTTTCTTATTTAATTTTTGAACATGTTTGAATAAATGCAGGTTTTGATTTTGGCTCACCGTACATGAATAATCAACACCAAATTTGCATATTAATTTTACTTTTATTAGATTAAATGGGTTCTCGAACGTTGTTTAATTTTATTTACGAACGTTTTTATTAGTAATAAATATATGTAACTTACGACGTAAGAATTTCTATATTCATATATTTTTAATACGCATATTAGGGGTGTTTCCCCCAAGTCAATGCCCCGCTCTTTACGCTAAAGTTCAAATTTTGTTCCAATTCTTTAAAGAATAACCCATTAATCACAAAGGCCGTTAATTAGAATAAATAGCTCTTCTGAAAGTACTAAGAAATCTTTGGCTTAAAGAGCGAGGTATTAACTAGGGGGCGAACCCAATCATATACATGATATTTTCTGTCCGTTTTATGTTTTGATGTTGCTCCTTACTTTCAGTTGAAAAACTTGTTTTTTTATTTAATTTCTGATATTTTTTTAACAATAAACAAATTTAGCGTAAAGAGCGAGGCGTTGAGGAGGGGACGCCCTTTCATATACGGAATAATTTCTGTTCGTTTTAAGTTTTAACGTCGTTTCTTACTTTCAGTTAAAAAAACTCGTTTTTTTATTTAATTTTTGAACGTTTTTGAATTAATGCAGGTTTTGATACATCGTACATGAATAATTAAAACAAAATTTGCATATTCATTTTACTTTTATTTGGTTAAATGGCTTTCTCGAAACTTGTTTAATTTTATTTACGAACGTTTTTGTTAGTAATAAATATAAGTAACTTATGAATTAACTTACGTAACGAACTTCTATGTTCATAGATTTTTAATACGTATATTAGGGGGTTCGCCCCCTAGTCAATGCCTCGCTCTTTACGCTAAAGTTCTTATTTTGTTCCAATTCTTTAAAAAATAACCCATTAATTACAAAGGCCGTTAATTAGAATAAATAGCTCTTGTGAAAGTACTAAAAATCTTTGGCTTAAAGAGCGAGGTATTGACTAGGGGGCGAACCCAATCATATACGTAATATTTTCTGTTCGTTTTATGTTTTGATGTTGCTCCTTACTTTCAGTTGAAAAACTTGTTTTTTTATTTAATTTCTGATTTTTTTAGAATAATGCTGGGAAATCTGGCGCCCCCTTCATAGCAATGTCCCTTCCCACATAAAAACTTCCTCCATGTAAAGATCCTCCCATATAACCCTCGACCCCCCCCCCCCCACTACCAGAAAAAATCCCCCCTGAAAGTGTCTGTATACTTCCCAATAACCAATACTATATGTTAACATTGGGTAAAGTTCATAACTTTCAGCCCTCCCCCCGGGGACTTTGGGGGATTAAGTCATCCAAAAAGACAGAGTCATCATATTTTCGACCATGCTGAACAAAATGGCTGTCTCAAAATTATGATTGGGTGACTTTGGGAAAAAATGAGCATGGGAGGGGACCTAGGTGCCCTCCATTTTTTGGTCACTTAAAAAGGGCACTAGAACTTTTAATTTCAGTTCCAATGAACCCTCCAACGATATTCTAGGACAACTGGGTCGATCCGATCACCCCTGGCAAAAAAAAAACAAAAAACAAATAAACACGAATCCGTGATCTTTCTTCTGGCAAAAACACAAAATTCCACGTTTTTGCAGATAGGAGCTTGAAACCTCTACAGGAGGGTTCTATGATGCGCTGAATCTGACGATGTGATTTTCATTAATGTTTAATAACGTTTAGGGGGTCTTCCCCCCCTTTTTGAAAAATCAGCCAAATTTTCTCAGGCGCCTTACTTTTGATGGGTTAGACTAAACTTGATGAAACTTATATATTTGAAATCAGCATTAAAATCTGATTCTTTTGATGTATATATTGGTATCAAAATTCCGTTTTTTTAGAGTTTCGGTTACTATTGAGCCGGGTCGCTCCTTACTTACAGTTCGTTACCACGAACTGTTTGAAACCTAAATTTGATGCTCTATTTTAGCAAAAACTCATGTTATTTTCATTCAGTTTCATCGCCTAAGTTTTGTTTTGATGAGAGTAAATGAAAAAATAAGTTTTTTCTGGTGAAAGCAAAGAGCAAAGTTGAAACTTGAAACAAACAAAAATTACTGCTAGATTTTTTAAGCAGTATCTTCCAGATAAAAACTTTCAAATAAACTTGCTCGTGATATTTGCTTATATTCTGTAGAATTCAAAGAAACAAGCTTTACTGAAAACTAAGCTTTCTTGAGTTTTTTGGGGGATTAAAATTGTGTTACAAAAATGACAGATTTCCTGACCAGTAAGACTATCGAAAACTGTTATTTTTATTTTTGGATGGCCACTTAAGGGTTTACTGCTTCTGTTTTTATTTTGTTGCATCGGTTTTGGTTTTAGTAAAATCCTAATTTTTCAGAATTTTGCAAATGCAAGGAAATATCACGAGCCAGATTCTTTGAAATATTTTTCAAGAATACTTTTAAGTAAACTGCGAAGGAATAAATTACATCTGTTTTGATTTTAAACTTAACACTTTACTTTAATCAGAACAACTTTTTTAAAAAGTAATTTATCAGTATAAGCATCCAACATTTTTGTCTCGTTTCAAAGCTTCTATGCGTTTGCTAGACTTTTTCTTATTCTTTGAAAGAAATTAATTTTGATGTTCATACGCGTTAGTAGTAATCAAGGTTCCATTTTGCTTAGACATATAGCAATTACCATGTTATTCTATAGAAGCTATAGGAAGACGTTTCTATAGAAGCTCTACACCTTTTCAAATAGATTCAGAGCTCCCTCACATGACCTTCTGGATTTGCTCTGAGGTATAGCAATTTCAACATTATTCGATAGAAGCTCTTCACGTTTTCAAAGAGAGTGAGTATAACTTGATTGGTGATAGGGATTTGAATAAAAGGAATAGTTTTCTTTACAATTCATATTAGTAAGAGAATTGAATTCAAAGAGAATAGTTTATTTGAGAGGGTATTAGTAGAGGAAAAAATGAGTGGTGCATTTACATTATTGGAGATTAATGATGGAGCTGACAACAGCAGCAACGATATACGAGTACCCAATGTAGCTGTGGAAATAACCGCTGGTTGTAGACTATGTCTTGAATGGGACACTATGTACGCTAGATACGTGATATCATTAAGCAAATTTAAGCAGGAGGAGCAGCTATGTTTTGCTGGAAAAGTGAATATTCTCCATATAAATAAACTTCGGTCAGCATTAGATGTCCTATCGAAATATATTGATGAGAACAAAATGCATTAGTGAATGTTATTATTGTAATTATGTTCAATAAAATTGTTTCTAAATCAATGGTATTTTTTTTTCTTTCTATAGTAGACTAGCGTATATTTTTTAGAGTAGAAAAAATTCTGGTTAGTCTGAAGTTGGCTGTGAGAGAGTTAGGACTCTAAAAAATGGATAGATTCGAGAAAGAGCGAATCATGAGGAATCTACTTCTTATGGAAAAACGTTTGGTTCTAGATGATGGTTTTCTAGAGTTGTCTATTCAAAGGAAGATATTTTCTCGGGGAATGCTTGTCAATATAATGAAAACTGATTCTCCATCATTAGACTATTGTATGAAGCTTCTACGTCATGGTCCAAATGCATTTACACAATTTATTGATATATTGATCACGACACGGCAAAATGATATTGTGGATATGCTTTTAAACATTAGTTTAGAAATTTAGGACTTTTTTTCATGAGAAAGATGGTGCTCAAGGATGATTTACTCCTCTCTCTCTCTCTCTATCTCAGACAATTTTTGATGTTGCTAGCTCAGTTTCATTGTGGCGGTGAGAGTGTCAACACATGACAAAATGTTCCATACATGTCCGTTATGTATGTACTCACTGGGCAGCTGGTCATCATGTGAGAATTGCACAATGATTGATGAGTATGATGAAAAGTGTAGATTATGCAACCCGTGTAAATTGCATAGAGGATATGCTGTACAAATTAAAGGTTGTAATTCCTGTCTTGAAGAGGTGTGTGACTCTCATCCTAGAGGCCACCTATGCTCCAATTGTCATTATGAAAAATGTAAGCAGTGGGAGAGTACATATCCCGGTATGATTGGAAAGAATCCTAACCGGGATTTTAGTTTATTGCTACGAGATTGGTATCGTCGTGGTTTTAGATTGTTCTGGGAGGAGGAACCAGGTCAACGATTCAACTGTTGGAACAACAAGAGAATATGGTTTCTACGTCATTGTTGTGAAGACAATGGGTGTTATGATTATAAACCCACTGATTTTTATTTGGCTGTGACGGAATGTGATTCAACTCTTGAGGACACTGTTTATGAAGTTGCTTCAAATAAGCAAATTGAAACATGTGAATTCTATAGAATGAATGAGAATAGTATCATTGACTATACAAAGAGATATGACAAGAGTGAAGTCACACTCTACTGTAGAAAATGTGACCCTGACATTGCAGTACATCAGGATCAGTACACTGTGAATTCAGATAATCTACCTGCACTAGTCGTTGTCGACAAATACCTAGTAGTGGATGAATTCTAAAGAATAGAAAAGTCGTTTTATCATGTATATATATTTTTTTTTATTAATAAA
>JAQQPU010025121.1:0-12214 GCA_029168905.1 Artemia sp. Kazakhstan ARC1039
TCGGATAATGGACAAATAGCAATAATAGGGAAATTAACATTGGATTTTTTTTATAGTGATAAATTTTCGCTTTTTGGCCTATTGAATAAATGATCTGTAGTAGATCTCAGTTCCCATGGTTTAGTTTTAGAAGAATTACTTGGCTACTATGAGTATATTTCATAAAATTAAAACTAACTAGTTTTTCATTCTCCCATGAACACCAATATATTGAGGTTTTGTAAAGGCCTATAATGTCTCGTCTGCAGAGTAAATTTTAACCAAGTATAGCCTGGTTATAACTTATTTATAATATTGCAAATTTCAGCAAATGTGCTGAAATTTGCCATTTCTAGACTCCGGAGTCATTTCTAGACTCCGTGATCAGTCTTCTTAATAAGGAGCATTAGCGTTCTTTAACATTTTCTATATTATATGGGATATTTTCTTAGTTTGAAACCAAGTTATTTTGAACATCTTTTCTGCGACATTATCTTTTGTCACAAAAATACTGATATCTTAGTGGAACTCTGTTATCCAGGCAACAATAAATATTTTCGGTTCCGATACACTTCTTAAAATTATTGACGAAGAAAGGTATGACTAATTATATTTTTGCTTCGGTAAACACACTGGCCTTTTCCCTTTCATATCTGGAGCTGTGGTTTTCACAATGCCTTACAATGCATCTCAAAGCGTAGCATGTTTGTCTCGTAGTTCTCTAACAATCCACCATGTTGTAATTTTGTAATTCGGCAACAATATTAGGCTATCCTTTTATTGCTACTCAATGCAGATATTGATACTATGTTGAAGTTGACTTAGGAAAAATCAGACGCTAAGGGCTATTAGGGGTTCAATTTGCAAAACAAAACTATGGTTGGGCTGAACTGAACCATGAAAAAAAGACAAAAAACCGACTTCCAAGACTGACAGAAAAACCGTAGGCTACATGTTTTGATAAACGATGCCAGATTCTCTTTTAAATACTGATAAAGAGCAGGCATAAATACCTTAAGCACACCACAGGATTTAGACGGGCCCACATAATGTATTTGAGGGATAAAAATACTCATAAAAAATACACTTCAAAATATTAGAAGTTATGAAAAACATCTTAACCCTAGAAAGGTAAGCTTCCCAAAGGTTACGTAGATAGTAAGCTTTCGTAAAAATTACTACTTGAAGAAACATTGATTTCTAAAACTCATCATTTAAATATATTTTAAAAAGTAAGTGGGAATTATAAAAGTCAGATCTCCAAAAAAACGTTTTAAACAGCACAAAAGATTGGTGTCATTTCTTGAAATCACATGGTATGCATGACTTCATATGGTGTTTACCGCAGAACGGGTTTTTGCAAAGGTTGTAATGCGGCGAGTTCACGGTGGGCAAAGGCTAAAAGTCGTTTTTTCCCCTTCCACAGACGTCATTAAACATATTTCACCTTCCACCTCCATCGTTTGACTGATCAAGCCTGATCGAGTGCTGCTAAGTTGGGGTTTCTAAACGAGTGGCCATATACGGCTGGGCCAACTCTTTGAACTGAACATTCCCGAAAGCCTGTCGTGAATATGGTTTTCCGCCAGATTTGGAGATAGTGAAGCAGTAGATGACATAACTGTTATTGCACTCAATGTTGATCAGCCCATAAAACATACACATGGGTTACCTATTGATCATCCAAGCGGCTGACATTGAACTACACAGTTTGTCAAATGTTTCAATACCACCTTTGGTACCAATAAAGTATTCAATGATCACAGGGTTTTGCTTTAGATACATGATATTCTCATGGCAAGTTGACAGAAGCAGGGCCATTTTCGATGACCTAGCAAGATAAGAGACTAGAGTCAGCTCCTCATCGAAGTAGAACATTAAGGCTCCTGTATTTCTCCCTTTGCTCTTCCGGAATATCCCTCTTGTTCTTTCTTACAGTCGCGACTGTCGTCAGTCGATACGCTTTTTTCACTAGTTCTGCTGCAAATGGAATCAATGTAAACCTGTTATCAAGCGTGAGATTTCAATTTGTTCCCCATATAGAGAACAAATAGGCTAAAGCAGGAAATAGCCGAATTCCGCATTTTCATATTCTATAACTGACGAAATTAGCCACGAAGCTTGTAAACAGCGTTAGAAAACTGATCTCACCATACAGTACGAAGAAGCTTAGTAATTACACAGTTTTGATAAAAACAAATCCCTTTTCCTGAAACAGGTGAAAAAGTTGTGTAGATATTAAGCTTTCGAAAATTTTACTACTCGCCCTTAAGATCTCCTCAACCAGTTCAGATAATAAAATTTTGGTGACGGCACAAGGATTGGCTAATCATAATATTAGCATATACAGGAGGTGGGTTCGCGCAATGCATCCGTTTCCATGTTAAACAGAAAAACATGCTTTGTTGTTGTAAAATATATGAATACTTACCCTTCTAGGGTTAAAATGTAAATATTCAATGAGGTTCAGGCATAAATCCCTTCCCTCCACATTTAAACCTGTAGGAAACTTTTTTTTTCGATTACTCAAATGACAAACTACACTAATTTCATTACTTTGCTGAATAAACGGGATTTCATTTAGATACAATTTTGCCAGGTAGAATTAAAGGTAGAGGTAGAGTTAATTGTCAGGTAGAGTTAATAAAACATTTTTTCTACCAATCATTTTTGTCTCTAATGTCATTATAGTTGATATTAAAGCCAGATTTATTAATTGACCAAGTAAGCTTTTGGACCCATGGTTCATTGGTGTGTTGTAGTCTATTCAAGCTTTGAAGGGGTTGCCCCCTCTTCAATACCTTGCTCTTCATGCTATAGTGTTCAGCACTTTTAAAAAGCTTAATATTCTCATTGAACGGCCCTTGTGTTTCAGGAGTTGTTCTTAATGAATGGAACAAACAATCTAACTTTAGCATAAAGAGCAAGGTATTCAGGAGGGGGACAGCCCCTTTACATACAGAATAATTTTTGTTTGTTTTGAGCTTTAATGCTGCTCCTTATTTTCAGTTGAAAAAACTTGTTTCTTATTATTAAATTTCTGATCGTTTTTCAAATACTGCCCTGAAATCGCTCACTCTGCACGAAAAAGTCCCTCCTCTCACGAGAAAATCTTCCGTGGAAAGTTTCTCCCACGTAAAATACACCCTCCCCACTTAAAATTCCCTCTGGACAATTTCTTCCCCGCTGAAAGTGCCCTCCCCCGTAAACTTTCTTGTGAAAGACTCGGCCTGAAAAATTATTTTTAGTATACTTTAATTTGAAAAAGTCATTAATTTCAAATCATTTTACTCATCACTCCAGACACCCCCCTTCCGTCGAAATTTTTTCCCGAAAATCCAAACCAGCTCAAAATCTCCCCCGAAACATCTCCACATACAAAACTTGAGTTGGCAAAGAGAAAGTAAGACAAATAAAATAAATTTCGTATAGGAGTTCTGTCAACCCCCAAGTGTAAAATTTCTCCTGGAAAATTCGCCCCAGTAAATTTCCCTCCCCACGGAAAGTTATCCCCATGAGACCCCACCTAAAGGACAAAATCCCCCCCCCCCCCCCATAAAAAATGTGCGTATACTCTCCAACTACAAATACTATACGCAAATAATGGACAGATTTCATAACTTACAGTCCTTTTCCCACGGGCTGTGGGGGTCATGCTACCCCTAAAGGTATAATTATTGGATTTTACAACTATGCTAAAAAAATGGCTATCTCAAAATTTTGATAGGACGACATTGGGGAAAAAATGGGTATGAGAGGGTGGCTAGTTGCCCTCCCATCTTTTTGGACACTTAAAAAGGACACTCGAACTTCCAATCTGGAATCATTTAACCTAGAAATTTTAAATCGAAATTCTTTAAACTTAGAATGTTTCATTCTATGACTATTAGCTAGGATTATATGGCCCTGGGGAAAATAAAAAACAAACGAAAAACAAATAAACACACATCCATGATCTTTCTTCGGGCACAAATGCAAAATTCCACACTTTTGTATATAGGAACTTGAAACATCTACAGTAGAGTTCTCTGCTACGCTAAATCTGATGGTGGGATTTTCATTGAAATTCCTTGACTGTTAAGGGGGTGTTTTCCCCTTTTTCAAGAATTAGCCAAATTTTCTGAGGCTCATACATTTTGATCAGCAACACTTAACTTCCTGAATCTTATATATTTTAAACCAGCTTAATAAGCAGATTCTTTTGATGCATCTATCAATATCGAAATTCTGTTTTTTAGAGTTTCGGTTACTATTGAGCTGAGTAGCTCCTTGCCTTCAGTTCGTTTCCACAAACTGTTTTATGAAGTTTAGCTCTTCCCATTGAGGATTAAATATGCCACGTGGAATATCAATTATCTTCAGTTTAGGCATGTGTGCAAGGTCTGATTTTGGGATAGAAAGGATAAAAAAATAAAGTTATTCATTTTAAACATTTTGCAAATTATCTAATACAAAACCCAAGAGGGAGACCGGACTGCTGGAGGCGGTATTGCCTGTTGGTATGTGAAACAAGTTACACCTTGTTCAAAAATTCTTTATTACAGTGCTTCTCTCCAAATAACTTTATTTGACAAAAAAGTGTGAATAACGTAAAATACATTAAGCATGAGAACCTGGAGGTTCTTTAGTCTCAAAACATGATCAAAAGAAAATAAATCGCATTTTACAACTATTTAGATCATATTTGCTGCATAGAGAAATTATATTGAACCAATTTTTGTCAATGCAGCTGCTATAAAATATGTATTATAACCATTATGCGTACTAGGTACAGACACGTGTGAGAGATTTATTTTAGAGAGCTGTCATGTGGAAAGAGGGCGGTATCTGAAACAACAAAAGAAATATAGGCTAATTTTAACGGAAAATAAAGGATATCCTAGAAAATTGTAGCAGCTTTTAGATGTTTATCAGGTATGAACGCTTGAAGTTTTGAAGCAGAAGGGCAACACTTGGGGGGACATAAATCTGATTAGGGAAAATTGCAAGAAATTCGAGAGTTTGTGAGGGGTAAAAGGGGGGGATTCAAAGGCCCAACTTGTTCAGCTGCCCATCCCGACCTGTTGCCATAGAAGTTGTTCAAATTTTCAGGTTTCATACATATACGTTCTTACAATAAGGTTAATTTTAAGGTAAAGGAATCTGCAAGGTACCTAACAATCTGTACTAGTGGTGCTGATCTCTTGTCACTTTTGTTTTGAAAAAATCAAGCCCGTGGATAGCTTGCAAGTTATAAACATTGGATAGCTAAGAACTGGATTCTACATAGAGACCTCATGGTCATCTACAGGAATATTATCATTTTGGCTTAAAATTTCAAAATAAAATTTTAAAAAAATTAATAAATGGATAGCAATGTAGCTACTTACGCTTTTATGTCGATAAGATCTCCCATTTCGCCAACTCGAGTTATTCTGAATATAGCATATGCAATAATAAAAGGGAAAGGCGCAGTCCATCCTAATAAATAAAACCACCATATTAGTTGCTTATCGTCAATGAATGTGACAACCAGAATTGTATGCAGGTAGAATCCTTCGAATAACATCCACAGATGATTGGAAAGAAGAAAGTAATGCGTCAGTACGTGCCATATTTGGCACCAAATCTAAAAGAAGGAAAATGAGTTCTATACCTGAAACTGCTCTGTTGGGAAACAATTGTATAAACCAAGACTAGTCCAATCAAAGGAAAATAAAATATGAAGTCAACCTAATTTAAACGAAACTGTACCCATTAAAATCAACCACACTAAACTTAACCCAGCCAAAACCAACCAACACAAAACTAAATACTGACAAATTTCAAACCAGCGAAACTCAACCAATGAAAAATTCAGCTGAGCAATACTCAACCCAGGTAAAATCAACCGAAGTGAAAATCGGTTGCCGGATTATTCTTCATGTGACAACTCTCCGTAAGACAACATGCCATTATACATATTTACACTATAAAAAAATCGTCAGTGTGGATAGAAGAGGGGGAGGAGATGTTCAGTGGATACTGCTTTCAAGGAGTGTTTTCTAAAGGTGCTTGATAATTAAGAAGTTTTCTATACTGATGCTGACGACGATGTCAACAATGTCTAAGACAGCGTAAGAAATTACAAAGGTAAAAATGATAAAGGTTTTGGTGACAATAAAGATATCAGTGACTAGAACAATAATTTAGGAATAATACCTGGACATTTTCCCTGTCCAAACAACGCTCTTTCGACCATAGGAATACGAGCTATGTTGTCAAATAATTGTCTATTTCACACCATTGTTGGGCGTGAAAAAGACGCAATTTTGCTTTCGGGACATTTCTTTTTCTGTTGTTCAGCTCCATACGTATTTTTTACCCATTCAGTCACGACCAGTTTTTTTTAAATAGCATACTTTACCATTATTAGCATTATTGAATGGCAAGTTATTACTAACATTCCAAAATTCTAGTATTCGTAACCCGAATTAAATCGTTTTATTTCTGATCAACTTCACCCAAAGATTCTCAGACGATTTGCCAGTTTCAGAATTTACGACAGTATTTTCACCTGCTAAAGCTATGACACATTTAATGTATAAAGACTTATGATAGAAATAAAAATGCGCAAAAGGGGGACGTATCAAATAGGCCTGTATGATCATTTCAGGTACTAGCGATACCATTATTTAACGTTATGTTATCCAACGTGAATTAACGTTACTATAGGCAGCGCAATAGCGCTGCCTAAGTAAAGAACGATTTTGGAACAATGTGTTGTTTTTTTGGGTACTTATGCATTATATCTTACCCACCGCTATATACTGTATCAAGGAAACACTATAGAAAACCAGACAACTGTGTATTTGCAATGGATCGCAAAGCGTGATTTCTTATGGCGTTTACAATATTTATACTTTTGTTTTTTTGGGGTTTAAGGGGGAGAAAGGTACCTAGGTTAGGATAAATATTTAATATATGCTATGCTTTACCCCCTCCCCGCCTCTTAACTATTATATTTCATCCTATTTTATTTTATTTCATTAGCATTAACCAAACTTGACTTCTTTAGTGGGTAAGATATAAAGCAAAAGTACCTTTTTTATTGGGTTTTAGACCAGGGCACTTCTTATCGATTCAATTGTTGTAGAAACTTTGAAAAGGGCTCATTCGATTTGAAATTGAAAAGGCTAGTGCCCCTTTTAATGTTCGAAAGTGAATGGAGGGCAACTAACCCCCCTCCCAAGCCAACCATTTCCCCCAACATATCCAATCAAAATTTTGCGATAGCCATTTTGTTCAACGTAGTTTAAAGTTCCGTAAATTATTTCTTTGTAAGTTATGCCCTGGGGGCATATAAGGTTTATATAGAAAGGGTGATCGTACAAACTTCAGAGGGGGCTCAATGGAATGGTAATCAGAAGTTCTAGTGCCCTTTTTAAGATTCAGAGGGATGGGAGGGCAGCTACCCCTCCCCCCAAAAAACACGTCGTAATGTCCCAAAATACATCCAACTGAAATTTTAAGATAGCAATTTTAATTGAAATAGTCCAGTAATCATAAAAAAGGCTTTTGGGGTTAAAACCAACCCCATAGCCTGTGGGCAAGGGTTGTAAATTAAGCCCCGGGGCATTTAAGGTTTGCATGAAAGGGATGGTTGCATAAACTTTAGAGGAGTCTCATTCGGTAGAAAATTAGAAGTTATAGTTCCCTTTTAAGAGTCAAAAGATATAGAGGACAACTAGCCCCCCTCCCCTCCCCTCCGATTACCCTTCTTTTCACCAAACGCATCTTATTGAAATTGTTAGATAGCCATTGTGTTGAAAATAGTCCTAAGAATATATAACAATGCCTCTATGGTTAACCCAAACCCCCAGAGCCCTGGGGCAAGGGCTTTAACTTTTGCCCTGGGGGTATATAAGGTTTTATGGAGCGGCTGTTTGCATAAACTTCAGCTGGAAAATCGGAAATTATAGTGCCCTTTTTAAGAGTCAAAAGTGATTTGAGAGCAACCTCCCCCCCCCCCTCCCCGCCCATCATATCCCAACACATCCAATCAAAATAGCAATTTTGTTCAGCGTAGTTGAAGGGTCCGGACATTATGTCTCTGAGGATGACAACCACCCCACAACGCTCAGGGTAAGGGTTGTAAGTTATGCCCTTGGGGCATATAAGGTTTTTATAGAAAGGGTCTTAATATATACGTCAGAGGCGTCTCATTCGATAGGTAATCGGAATTTCGAATGCCAATTTTAAGACTCAAAGTGGTGAGAGGGCACCTACCCCCCCCCCCCCAGGTTGTCTTTTTCCGAAATGCAGACAATAAAAATTTTGAGATAGCTATTTTATTCAAAATAGTCCAAAGGTCGTATAACAAGACTTTTGGAGTTGTTACAAACCACCAAAGCCAGGGGGCAAGGGTTGTAAGTTATGCCCCGGGGGCATTTAGGGTTTTTATGGAAGGGATGGTTGTATAAGCTTTAGAGGTGGCTCATTTGTTTTTAAATCGGAAGTTCTAGTTCCCGTTTAGGAGTCAAAATGGTGGAGGTCAACTAGCCCCCCTAATTAACCCTCTTTCATGAAACACATCTGATTGAAATTGTGAGATATCCATTCTAAAACAAAATAGTCCAAAGAACAGATAACAATGTATCCATGGTTTACATAACCCCCAGAGCCCTGGGGAAAGGACTGAAAGTCATACCCTGGAGACATATAAGATTTCAATGGAAAGGGTTGTCACATAAACTTCAGATGAAGCTCATTTGATTTGAAATTGTAAGTTATAGTGCCCTTTTTAAGAGTCGAAAGTGATTTGGGATCAACCAGCCTCCCTCCCCTCACATCCATCATTTCCCAAAAACAAACATCCAAACAAAGTTTTGAGACACTTTTTTTCGGCATTGTTGAAAGGTTCAGCAAGTATGTGTTTGGGGATGTCAACCCCTCAACCCCGAGGCCTCAGGGAAAGGGTAGTAAGTTCGACAATTTGTTCGTTGTTTATCTATAGTATATGTTATTGAAAAGAGGTACGCATGTTTAACTACTACTTTCCCAAAATACGAAGGGTATTAAGGTGAGTCTTTTAAAGAATGTTTAACTAAATCAAAACATGTTATGTGAATATGGGTTGCCAAAAAGGCGTAACTCAGGATTGACGGAGTATATTAATTTGGAACTTTCGGAAAATGGTAAAGCAAATGATCAATTGATCAAAAAGCCAATATTTGCACGCTACTGCTACTGCAACTACCGATGCTTCTACTGCTATGACAACTACTACTACCACTACAAATCAGCAGTATTTTTGGAACGACTTACCGCGCCAAGGTGAAACTTCCGGGGCATCATGAAAGGGATATTCAACTCATCAAAAGCCAAGATGTACATGCTACTACCGCTATTACTACTGTTGCTACTACTGTTGCTACTACTTCTCATGCAGCACTAGTACTTCAACTACTTCTCCTACTACCACCGCAACAACTCTGGTACTAGTACTACTAAGACTAAGTCTATGAAGGTAAAACTTGATAGAATATTGATGGCAAATTCAAACTAACAAAAGACACTACGTGCACTTAGATTGTCAAAAGAGCGTATCTGAAGAATTGATTTGTGTATTAAGTTGGAGCATCGGGTGTTGAAGGGGACGGTAAGAAAAAACTAAAGATGATATGTGCATGCTGCTACTAATGCTACTACTTCCACTACAGCTATTGCTACTACACAAACAAAGGATATTAAAGTGAAGCTTTCAAGGAGTATTTAGGTAGATGTTGAACTAAATCAAAATGAACCATGATCATGTAGATTGTCAAAAGGGTGACAAAGCAATATCACAACAACGGCTTTTATTATTAAATTAGACCTTCCAGGGTAAGTTGCGAAGGATTTTGAACTAGCCAGAAGACACAATGTATACTTTTAATGCAACTTCTACGGTTACTGTTACTAATGTCACTAAGGACAATAATTTGAAACTTTTTGGGAAAGTTAAGGGGGAGTTTCAATTAGACAAAAAAGCTATGTGCATGGCTGTATGAAATGGGCATATAAACAATATCATAGGCAGCACTGCTCTATCATAACTACTAATATCATTGAAGTTTTGAGGATCTAATTTGATTAGAATTTAAAAGTTCTAGTTCCCTTTTTTAGAGACGAAAGTGATTGGAGGGCAGTCATCTTTCCAATCCAGTTTCCATGAAAAGGACTAGGCTATGTCAATATAAAACGAACAGAAATTAATTAAAAAAAAAAAAACTTTTTTCACAAAATAAGTTTTTCAAGGAAAAGTAAAGAACTCTATTTAACCAAAAATGAGCAAAAATAGAATAAAATAATCTACCAAGCGTAAAACTACCACAAAACAGCATCAATAAATAAATGAAACCCGAAACGAATAGAAATTGTAATAAATAACTGAGACAAACTAAAAACTAGCAGAAAATAACATAATTCGGGTTCACAACCCCTATGCCTTCTTAAGGCCCGAACATAATCTGCAGTTTACTGAAAAAAACTTTAATGTTTTCACGTTTATAACTTTAAGAAATCCAAAAATTATTAAGATTTTAAAGAATAAATATTAGCATATGTATATTAAGATTGTAATACACATTCATTTGTATTTTTTTCAATAAAGTGAAAATTTTTTTTTGGCCTTGAGAAGGCATAGGGGTTGTGAGCCCTAATCATGTTAATTTTTGCCAGTTTTTTAGTTTGACTCGGCTATTTTTTGTAATTTCTGTTCATTTTGTTTTACATTTATTTATTGATGCTGATTTGTGGTAGTTTTACGCTTGGTAGATTATTTCATTCTTTTTTTGCTCATTTTTGGTTTAATGCAGTTCTTTACTTTTCCTTGAAAAACTTATTTTGTGGGAATTTTTTTTTAAATTAATTATGGAAATAGGAGGGCTTGTCTGATGGTGGGTGTGTGTTTGGCTCGAAACTTTCAGGAGTTTGTTTTACTACGATCAAAAGTTTTGTTGTTTGAGGGAGATTAGTTTGAAGGCCATGAGCCAAAAAAGTTTTATTCCTTTTTATCCTTGATCGGTTTGAAACTTATAGCCATAAGTCTTTCAGTCAAGAGGGACCTAAAGCAAAAAAAAAAAAAAATGGGGCACGGTAACCCTCTAAAAATGTATTTACGATTTTTCTATGAATTTAATTATTTACTGATTTAAAATTGCCCCCGCCCCTCTGAAAGGGGAGAGGGCAGTCTAGAATTTTCTCAAACCGCTTGCTACTTTCATTCTTAAGTCTTGGAGCTTCGAGGACCCAAATTCAGAGTAAATAATATATCAAAAATGTTTGCTCTCCCCCCCCCAAAAAAACAGGGCCCGAGAAAGGACTAAATGAGGGCTTTAAAACTCTTTTTCCTCGCCCACTTTTTTTGGAAGCGGTGACTAGAAAAAATTTAGAGGGGGCCTTAAAACTCTTTTTCCTCGTCCACTTTGTTTGGAAGGGGTGACCACAGAAAATTTAGAGGGGGGCTCATTCGATTACAAATTGAAAGTTATCAGTCCCTTTTTTTGCCACCCAAAGTGATTGAGGGGTGAATAGCTTCCTTCCGATGCCCTTTTCTTTTACCTGCTCCTCCGTCACCTCCATGATATTGGATCGGAACTACCAGATAAAATTTTGTTCATAAGGATCGAAGGGTCTAAAATGAATGTTTCCAGGATCGACATCACCCCCACAACCCCATGTGTAGTGGCTCAGAATTGAATAAATTATACATTCATCCCTGGTAGGTTTTAGAAGAAAAGGTGGCCATGTTTTCTTTGTTGTCCGATCAGCTAGGACCTCTTAGGGATCGTTCGCTAGGCCAAAATTCCCAGAACCACCCAAGGATATACTCTTGAAACGACATGTGTGCCTGAGCAGATGGGAAGCAGCCATTTGCGCCTATGGTTTTTAAGTTATCTTCAATATCTTGGAAATATCTCTGGGGATCGAGATAAACTACTTACGGAGTGTTGGGAAGGTGAATTGGACAGCAAATATTAAATTGGGTAAATGATAGAGGTGAATTTAGTGACGCTGCGTGTATCCAGGTCATTATATTAGTAAGTTTGCAAAATCTCAGGAACGGTTTGAGGGAAGAAGTCAAGATTTTCAGGTACTCTTTCATAACAAAAAAAAGGGGAAGGCTGGTTAATGGAAACTTGAAATGTCGCGTTGGGGGAAGAGGCTACACAATTTTTGTCTCTGTTACATGGACAAATATTTGCACCATAAGCTCTTAAGCTGCAATAATCTA
>JAQQPU010025122.1:0-11668 GCA_029168905.1 Artemia sp. Kazakhstan ARC1039
ACTACTGTTTTACTACTGATGACGGTCACTGTATATGTGACCGAAATATCTGGTATTTTTGTGAATTTCTATTTCACTGTCTATTAAAAGGATTTTATCCCTATTTGAACTTTTATTTATTGCATAAAATTTGTTTTGTTTTTGCTTTTACACAACCTCTTTCTATAAAACAAGTTTTCCTAGCCTTCCTTTTTTCGTATCCCAATTACTTTTAAATTTTTTAGCTTCGTTGCAGAAGAACTATCGTCTTATTTTAGAAAACTTAAAGCAGGATGCTGTATAAGAAAAGCCATCGACATGTAAATAAAAAATAACTTAAATTTGTAAATTTGTAAATCTTGTAAATTTCCATTGAGTCTAAATCCAAAGGGAAGAAAATTGAATGCCTAATCAAATAGTCATGAGTAGAATAACACATGATAACATATTTTTAACGTCATTGGAGTAATTATAAACTTACGATCTCAATTGCCTGAGATGGTCTAGGGATTTTATTATTTATGGAATGTCCTTCAAATCTTCAACTTTTAGTAATCTAGAACTATAAGTGTGATGGCTTATTAATTATTCAACAATTTAACAACTCGAAAAAATAAAATAGAAAAGACTAGAATTTATCTACACAAAAACTTAAGGGCCGTTGTAAAAAAAAAATAAAAAAAAAAAAATGCAAAAACAAACACTTCCATATAAAGATAAATTGGTACCAGGGTATAACCTAACTAACAGGGAACCGCATCCCGAATTTAAAAAACAAAACAAAATATTTTCTCCAAACTCTGCACCTATTATCAGAAATTGTTTTGGTCTGTTTATACATCTTATTTCCTTTATTTATAATCTAATTATCTCATCATATTTAAAAGCCTAAGCACTAAACAAAACTATCCTTAAAACCATTATTTATCTACATTTCTCAATAAAAAGAACTAATTCTTCTTCATTCCGACACATGAGACAGAAGTGAGGGGCCGCAGGTTGTCTGACCCCCCCCCCCCCCAGCAACAATAATTTTTCACTATATTCAAACCCGTCAGTAGGCAACTCATAATTAGTTAACTCCCTCTTTTGCAAAGCCCAACCTTATAATCAAGTTCTTCTTTTCACTGGTGTTTGGTCTTAGCTAACCTTCTCTACCACTTCCTCCTCTCAAAAACAAATTGCTGATCTCATGTGCGCCAATTCACGAAAATGTGGGGGCGGGGCATTTATTTTTTTGAAAACCTAGGGTGGGGAGCAATTCTACTGGTTTTTTTTTTTTAATAGATATACAAAAAAGGTGTTTTTAATGAAAATACCAAATGAGTTATTTTTCAAAATTTAGGGGGGAGGGGGGAATCTGGAGGGCAATTTTCGAGTACCTGCTTATGCTCGGTTACTTCCCGCCTCTCTAACTCAGTCAGCCAGGCATAGGCAGGGGATACTGTGGAGAGTCTGCTTTTTAATAGACCTTGAAACCTAATTACAAAAAAAACTCTAGCACCCTTAGCCTTTAATTCCTCTTAAATCTCCTTAGTATCTTCTACTACTCTCTTCTTACGATTTATTTCTACTTTCTTATATTCTTTTCTAATTCTCCAGTATACCTTTAGGCTCTCTCCTAAAATTCTTGGAGACTGCCTACATCTTAAGCTTCTTGTAGTCTACATTTTAACTCTTTGCTTTCTTTACTAAATCTTTACTTTTTACAATATCAACCCTCTGGCTTTCTAGCCTCAACTTTATCACTCCCTTGTCAATACACATATCAGATTTTTCTGAGCTGAAATTACGCCCCTGTCTTCTACCTTATCAAGTTTACAAGATTCGACTTACTCTTCTATTTACTCCTGAATATTATCTACGACTATCCCTGGTTTTAGTAGCTGTTTTGTCTCCTTAACAATTTTTATTGATTTTGTAATACACGCCCTATTTTTTGTAAATCTATTTATCTCACCTTCTTTATACAAACTCTGAACCCATACTTCCTTTAGACCATTTTAAGAGTATTTGAAACAGGATCCGACGAAACACAATTAATCACTCTGAAATTGCAACACCTTCGCCAAAGACCTAGCCCAACCAGAAAATACTCTACCACACTTAATGACCCCAAAAGACCTGTAGCATTCCCCTCCTCTTTATCACCCCCTCCCCCAATATGCCATCCGTAATTACATTTTTTTCATTCTCACAATAAAAATAAATATAAGATTCCCATTTATTCTTCATTTAGTTCTGCTCCTTAATCTGGCATTTCCCAATATTTGAATAACCATACCTCCAGAGTTGCTTGAACACCTAGCCTGCTGTTGCAAAAGGTTGTTGTGGACTCGTATGCCACATTGCTTCTCATTCATCTCCTATTTCCTTCTATTCACTATTGTAAATCCTAGTGAACGCACTAAAGTCTCCTGCCACAATAAAATAACTACCACCCAACAATTCAAGATAATTTCTTTCCCCCTTTTGATAACATCTCCCAGATGTTATCAAACATCAACTATGGCTCCGACCTATTCCTTGATTTGCCGCTAATACACTCACATTTGCACCTTTGCAGGCAAATTCAAAATTCTTTTCGACGTCTCAGCTAGACCTTTGATATCCCGTTCGTCAGACCTACATAGATCACATAGTATCCCATCATTGTATCCATGAATATTCCATAAACAGATTTCTACATTTTTTGCTCCACCGTCTTCTAAATCCTGTTCCGTAACCGTCAGATCAAGAAAAAGCCTGTAAGAGGCTCTTCCTCTAGTAGTGCATCTATTTCTAGCCCATCCTATCCGTAATCATCTCTCTGATCTGCTCCCACTCCCCACTCGACTACTGGGATGGTAATATGCGTCAGTTGGGTTTCTCATCGCCAGTCTTTTTTGAGTCCTTGACAGTCTAACTTCTGAATGAGCTAAAAAAAAGGCCCAAAAAAAAACGTTTCTATTTATGGTAAGGGATTTTCAAATCGTAGTCCAAATAATAGAATTTTACGTCTTTCTTTACTTTTAAGTTTTTTGTCTGCTATAAATCCAAAAAAATTACTTTCGAGAACTAACCTTGCAACATTACTTATTACAGATAACCTTCCAATAGACTCCGTTCAGGAACTTCAGGAAAAAAAGAAGGAGGGGGCAGTTGCCAAAATGAATCTTGATGTGCAGGAATCAATCATAATCCAAACTGTGCAGTTTTCTGACGCTACTAATCAGATCAAAACTGCCAACGAGGGTAAAGAACAGGCTACTTCACTATTGTTGCCTTCGGAAGCCGCTGAAACGACCGTAATCGAAACTGCTCAGCGTGAAGAGTTATTATCATCTACTAGTTTTATTAAAGGTACTATAGCTGATAGAACTTTAAGCACCATTGGCACCAAAACAGTTTTTCAAGTTCAGACATTAAACTCAGTCACTGATATGCCACAAAGAGATTCAAACATAGAAGCAGTAGCAAAAGCAGATCTATTACCGTCCGAACACATACAAACAACATCTCATGCCGTTCTAATAGGTCCAAGTGAAATTAAAGCTGATAAAATAAATGAAACAATTGCATCGACATCAATGACAAAAGCCACATCCATGGTTCCAGAAATCTCTGAAGTTATTTCACACCAAAAAGAAGCTCATACTAGCCCAGCTACTGAAACACCACAGAAAGCAAGATCTATTACAATTCCTCAAAACGCAATTAACACAACTGAAACAACAATTTCTGATAAAGAAAACACTTTAGATTTAGTATCTCCATTACAGTCAAATGCTAAGGTATCAGACACAAAAAAGGCTAAAGACATTGCTTTAGTTACTGCCGTCGATTTAGAATTAAAGGAGGAACCAATAGAGACGTTGAAATTTGAGGAAAAAATCGCTTTGGAGTCATATGGGCCTGAGCCAATCATGGCTGTAACTTCACAACCACAGGTTATCAGCAAAGAGCAATCAATAGTTCGAGATTTTGACACGGAGAGAGCCATGTCTATATACCCAGAACTAATGAATTTGTCTGGTTCAGTGAAAGCAAAAGAGATAATTGATCAAAAAAAGTCTGTTACGGTTACTACTTCAGAGCCATATTTATCAGTTCAACTTTTAAAACAAGTGAACTTTGATCAAGAGCCGAAGTTAGCAGCAGAAAGCTATGTACCCGAGCCATCTAACGCATCTGCGTCACATGTGCAAATACTAAGAAAGGAAAAACTGGTAGACAATGATGTAAAATCTGAAAAAGCTCAATCAGTTTCTCCTCAGCCTCAGCAACTTTCAGCACATGCAACTCGAATGCAAGATAAAATGACACCTATTTCTGTGGTAAAAGTTGAATCTCAACTTGAAGTTATTCCTTTTGCAACCCAAACTGATTCACTTAAAAGTGCAAAAATATCACTAACACAGAAAGAACAGGATCCTGTTACTGTTACCGAGCATGAAGCACAGGTTTCGGAGAAGGAGCTTAAGACTGAATCTATAAAGCAAAAAAAAGCATCAATTAAAAGCCAGGAAAATCGGTCACTACAGATAAAAGAGGTTCGGTCAGAAATTAATGCTGAAGACTTAGTTCTAAAGGAGGAAAAACTATCTAAACCTAACGTTATTATTGAAGAACAGAGGCCAGTAATTGTGCAGGAGGAGGATGTTACCTCTCCAATAGGAATTTTCCCCGAATCGGTCCAGCCAAAAAAAGCGGCTGCTATAATTAGTAAAAATCAGTCACTACAGACGAAAATAGTTCAGCCAGAGATCCAAACAGAAGATCTAGTTGTTAAAAAAGAAAATCCATCCAAGTCTTTTGTTGCTATGGAAGAACAGAGGCCAGTAATTGTGCAGAAAGAGGATGTTACCTCTCCAGTAGGACTTCTCCCCGAATCTGTCAAGCCAGAAAAAGCAGCTGCTATAATTAGGAAAAATCAGTCACTACAGACGAAAATAGTTCAGCCAGAGATCCAAACAGAAGATCTAGTTGTTAAAAAAGAAAAACAATCCAAGTCTTTTGTTGCTATGGAAGAACAGAGGCCAGTAATTGTGAAAGAGGAGAATGTTATCTCTTCAGTAGGACTTCTCCCTGAATCTGTCAAGCCAGAAAGACCGGCTGCTATCATTAGTAAAAATCAGTCGCTACAGATGAAAATAGTTCAGCCAGAGATCCAAACAGAAGATCTAGTTGTGAAAAAAGAAAAACCATCCAAATCTTTTGTTGCTGTGGAAGAGCAAAGGCCAGTTATTGTTCAAGAAGAGGAAGTTGTTTCCTCAATGGGGCTTATCCCCAAATCCATAAGGCCAGGAGAAGGGTCAGTTATAAATACTGAAAACCAATCAATTCAAGTAAAACAGGTTCAACCAGATATTAGAACAGAAAAGCTAGTTGTTAATAAAGAAATCCCTCCAAAACTTCTCATAACAAGGGAAGAACAGAGTGAAGTAAAAATTAAGGAAGAAGAAGCTACTTCCCCAGTAGGGGCTCTTCCCGAACCTGGTGTTGAAAAAAAAGTAGCAGTTATAAGTGATGAAAACGAATCTCTATTGATAGAAGAGGTTCAAGTAGACGTCAATGCCGAAAAACTAGCCATCAAAGATGAAAAAACTTTTAAAGATCATATTATTATAACTGACCAAAGACCAGTATTAATACAGGAGGAGGAAGTTAATTTTCCAATAGGGATCATTGCCAAATCAATAAAGCCAGAAAAAGCAGTTATTAAAGCCATTGAAAACCAGTCACTACAGGTGAAAGAAGTTGAACCAGAGATAAAAGTGGTAGAGTTAACTATCAAGCAAAAAAAAACGTCAAAACCTTGCGTAATTACTGAAGAACAGAGACTGATAAACTTACAGGAGGAAAAAGCTACTTCTCTTATAAGAGATATCCTCCCCAAATCCTTAAAACCAGACAAGGTGGATATCACAATCAATGATAATCATTCGCTGTTGATAAAAGAAGTTCAGCCAGAACTTGCAGTTGGAGATCTAGCCGTCAAAGAGGCAGACAAATCCAAACTGTTCGCTATTATTGAAGAACAGAGGTCGGTGATAGTCCAAGAAGAAGAACCTTCTTCTCCAATAGTATTTGTCCCTTTACAACCGACTCAAAAATGTGCAAAAACTTCAACAGAAGTAGGAAAACGAGCTGGACCAGTTGTCGCGGAGCAAGAAACTGCTTACGAAAAAGTTTCTCCTGTGAGCGACATTACTTTGCCTGAAAAGGCTAAGATACTAAGCGAAACAAAAAAACTTGAGGCAGCTGTGGCCACCCCTGAAGTGAGTGTTTCTCCGGTTTCCATCGATAACCAGCTACATGCTAACTCTCAGGTAGTTTCTCTAACCGAGGAGGCTACATATTCTTCTAATACGAAGAAAAAACCGAGATCTATTATAAAGAAGCACTCTCCACCTAAAGAAACTCAAATAGAAAAAGTAGTTTTGAAAAAAGCTGAAGTAAGAAAATTTGTGCCTCAGCAAGCCACACTTGAAACTGTAGAACTAAAATCCTATGAGGATGAGGAAAAGCCGAAAGAAACGAAGGAAGCAAAGAAAGAAGAACAGGTTTTAAACCTAGAATTTAAGCCTGAAGTAAAAGCCAGACTAAGGGATGACACTGAAACAACTACTGAGGCTGAAGCTCAGGTAGAACCGTGTGATAGCATTGAAACAACTGTGGATAATTCTTTAAGTGAAAAGAAAAAGAAAAAAGGAAAAAAAGTAAGGCCAAGTCAAACACCGCAGCTTGACCTAAAAGAGAAAGGCACAATTGAAGACAGGAAAATAGATAAACAAGATGAACAAATAGATGCAACAATTCCAATCAAGACGAAAAAGTCCAAAACAGACGAGAAAGCATCGTATATGGTGAGAGAAGAAAGTCCTGAATGTGTGCTAGTAGCAACAAAGAAAACTAAAGAACAGTCTGAGCATCAAGAAGAAAATATTGAGGATGATTTTACTATAAAAGTAAAAATGGATGATAATGAAGAAGAAGAAAATAGAGACATCAAAGAGAAGGAGGAACAATTAGACACAACTATTCAAATAAAGAGAAAAAAATCTGAAAAAGATAAGAAATTACCGTATACGGTCAGAGAAGAAAGCCCCGAATCAGTGTTAGTAGTGAAAAAGAAAGAAAAAGAGCAGTGTAAAAATGATGAAGTAAGTGTTGAAGATAATTTCACTCTCAAATTGGGAAAAGATGACGAAGAATTATCTGACGATGAGGATACTATTCGGGAGGGATCTGAGAGCCCGGAAAGTGTTGGGGAAATGTTTAGCCTACAATTGAACAAAAAGGATTTGCTTGATATATCTGAAGAGGCGAAAGAGTCCCTGATGTTTAAGATACCCGCAAAACCGAAGATTCCGGCACCAAAACGACATGAAGGTACATATGAGTGCCGTGATTTCACCACTTAGCATTGTTCTCACATTTTCACTATCATTTTCTTCTCTTTCACTTATCAGTATTTATGTATGACGTTTTCTCTTTCTTCTTTTCTTACCTTTAAAAATACACTTTCATCGTCCATCTTGAAATATAAAAATATTAAATATGCGTTTCAAATTGGCATAATAATTTCAGAAACTGCTATGCTGATAATATCTTAAGAAATATCTTCTTATATTTTACTGTTATTAATTACCTTTTATTTGAACAAAGGATGTTGTTATACACTACTAAAAAAAAGGTGAAGCCAAATTCAGTATTAGATTGTTGGCTAGAAATGTAACGTAACGCCTTTTGAATTACCACTATTAAGATACTATCATGCTGTTTCTTTCGAACTAAAAATGTTCGTCTGATTAAAATCCACAAATAGAGAAAAATGGATTCAAAGTCGTTTTTGTTGTTACCTAGCTTTTCTGGTAAAAAAAAGATCATTTCAGGTGCTATTTTTATTAAATCAGGTTTTTACATAAATTGGTTTGATTAACAGGAATATTTGGGGATGATACTATCTTTTTTGTAGGTATATGATGATTCTTCAACTTATTGTAAGGTTAGAAAAAAAGAAGGAAAAATAACTCTACTAAAATCGGCAATCTTAGTTAACAACTCCATCTATTATACACCTTTACTCTTTTCTTTTCTTTTTTGCAATTTCTTGTAGTAGAACTACCACTTGTTTCATCACTAAACTGCTTGCAGTGTATGTCTAACAAAACATGTTAATTCTTAATACTTTAATAATTACTGACTATTATTAATTATTTTATACTTTAAGTTTTGACAGTTTGCTGATTACTCCGAAGGAGATAAGTTCTGACGTTCGGATGGAAATTACATTTCCTTCTGGCGAGTGGATAGTCTTGTAAACTGGTTTGTTTTTTTATATAGAGGATGAAATATTTATGTTTTTTTGTACCTTTATGCTTATCATTTAAGTAAATCTGCCGTAACGATAAATAAATTGTGTCGAACTTTTTTGTCGCAAACTTTTTATTAAAAAGTTTCTCCTTACGTCAACACACACCCTTCTCCAAATTCGATTTAGGAATAGAATTTGACAGTAATCTTCAAGAAGGGGTAATCAATGATCAAATTATTTTATTTAAAAAGATGAAAAATTGTGTCAAAAATAATTTTTATATTTAACAAATTTTTTACACAAAAAGAAATGGCGATAAAAAGAAATAATCCCATTGGAAGCATAATAACAAAGAATTAATATTTTTCAATGGAACATTTTATTTTACTTAATAACATTATTGCCTTTCTATCTAAATCCCGGCTGATAACGACTTCTTGAGTAGGTTATCGTAACTTAGGCTAAAATTTGAATCCCGAATAGGTTGAAATTGAGGAGGAGAATATATGATGATAATAATTTGAGATCATTTTTATGTAGAGTTTTTGTTTCCTGCAATGGAAAAAAAATTAATACCTTTGGTTTTCGTTTGAGCTTCAATTTTAAGTTGGATGGCATGTGTTAAGATAATTTAAACTGGGAGCTTGCACATGTTAAGATAATTTAAACTGGGAGCTTGCATCCAAAGCTTTGTTTTACAAGATGAATTAGACTACAATCTAAATAAATTCACGTCTAAGTCATTTTTTGTCTTTTGGTTTTATGTTTATTTTCAATCCAAATTTTTAATCTTGGTCATATCTGTTATTATGCTTTAAATCAATTAATGAAGTTTTAGTTCAAATGTATGAGGTAGGTACATATAAGTTGATTATGGTTGTAATGGAAGGGCTATTGCGGTAAATATCTAAATCTCAAGGACGGTTAACATTGAATATCTAATGTAAAATTGCAAAACTCCACAGATTTTGCTGGCACTGGGCCCAAAGCCCCCTTAATTGTGTTGTACGTGCCTATAATATGATATTTTTTATTTAGCTCAAACATGTTCTTCGGAAAAGAGGTAATATTCTGTGAAATTCAATTTCCTTCTATCAAACTATTGGTGAACACTAAAATTTTGAAGTACTATCAATCGAAACAATATACAATTTCGAAAAACATACTGCTGATTTTTGATATTTTTCAAAAAAAATATGGTTTAGAGAATTCCTCTGAATTTCTTATACATAAAGAGATTGTTTTGCTTTTTGTGCTACCATTTCAGTAAGGACCATTGAAGGAATGGACCCGCATTGGAACATATAAGCATATACAGGAGTTTTAAGGGTTAACGACTATCTGACATTAAATAAAATGACAAATTTTCTTAAATTAAATATTGAACCTTAAGCGAATTGGGTGCTGAAATACTCATCCGGTTACTAGTTTACATTCTAGTCTGTTTTTCCTTCATTTTATTTATAATTTGGCAGACAGTGATATACGTAAAATTAACAATATTTACTTTTGATAAAAATCAAAATATTTTGATTAAAGATTGTAGTATACAAAATCCTTTTGCTACTGGAACTCATAACAATGATCATCTATTTTTTTTATGAACTTTCTGGTCTGTTTAACTGAATATGATTAATCTGTCAAACATTTTATGATTATGAAGTGTAACTAAAGAGTGACCAATGCGAATAGTTATCGAAACTCTAAAACAAGCTGCTCTGACAACAATATATACGTTCATAAAACTAGTTACGGTGATAATTGACTGTGTGATTTATTTGTATTCAGGTATCTATAAAAATGTGAAATTTTGCATGTTTTTTGAGGAAGATGATCACGAATGTGTGTTTTTAACTTCCTTTCGTCATGGTTGACCGTATTGAGTTTATGCTTCTAGAATAATGGGAGAAGGTTCATTCAACCAGAAATTGACAGTTCTGGTGCCCGTTTTAAGTAGTGAAAAAGATTGTGCCACAGCAAAAGGGGTATTTTCTGCTGTTTTGTGGGAGCAAAACGACAATTGTCACCCAATGGGGCGAAAAAGCTACCAAGCAAAAATTGTGAGAATTCCAATCGATTCAAAATTATCGTAATGCTGTTTTGTTGAGCTCTCCAGTTTTTAGAGACAGTATATCCGTGCAGTAACGCATTGGTCCTATAGACTTCATTCTAAATTCGTTCCATAAAAAAGGTCTATATTGTGATTTATTTTAAGCTTCATTTGACTAATTTGTTTCTTTTG
This sequence comes from Artemia sp. Kazakhstan ARC1039, assembly GCA_029168905.1. Classification (NCBI taxonomy): domain Eukaryota; kingdom Metazoa; phylum Arthropoda; class Branchiopoda; order Anostraca; family Artemiidae; genus Artemia; species Artemia sp. Kazakhstan ARC1039. The sequence continues at coordinate 10,521 of JAQQPU010025122.1, forward strand.
AAGTTTGATAAAATTATGTACCGTGGTGTATAATTTCACGTATTTTTGAACTGAAACTGTAGGGGGCTGGGGGAATCATATCTCCCCTTCTATTGCAGAAATAAAGTGTATCATAGAAAGTTACATCCACACGCTTACCGGAACAGCGATGAAGAGGTTGGGGACAGCATGAGTGCGGCCAAGAAATTTTACAGAGGTGGGGGGCAAGTGCTGCAAGGAGCTTTTTTCTCTGATATCTGAATAACAATTTTTCTCTTTCTCTGATTAAAAATTTTTTTTATATGTTCTTGTTTGGGGGGAGAGGGTATCGTTTCTCTCTTCTACTGACGTCCGTAGGGGAAAGCCTTGAAAAAAATTTAAGGAAAATTTTGGAATGCCACCTTCCCCCTCCATTCTTTACGCTCCAGCTTTTTTTAAATTATCACTTTTCCTTAAAATTACCTTTTCGAAAATATAATTGATTTTAATCCTCAGTACCAATATCACTCGCTTGGTTCAAATGTATCTCTCAAAATGGAGGGTGGCTATGGCCGAATTCCTCCGTCATATCAATGAAGTGGCTTCCAATTGGAAGTTGGAAAATTCTTGCCTAAAAATAAATACTTTTTGGCTGCAGCACTCCTCTCTTCCATCATCACCACCAAAGCACATATCTGATGATCTCCCGCATAATTGTTGCCGCGGAACTATACATTACTGTTTGAATGTTAGTATTATCCAATAAACAGTCTGCGATAACTGTTCACGCGGCATAGACTGTATATATGTTTAAGGATGAATGCCCAACTGCCCAGTAGTAAGGCCTCTGGAACTGGGGGTATATAAATAGATCGTTGACGGTCCTGCGACCATTAGTAATTATTAGTCGTTATTCCTACGGGCAAAAAACTAATAGGCAGAATTTTAAGATTTTAATCTCAGAATTTTTGCTCAATAAATTTTTGGCGTAATTTGGGACACAATTTCTGATTTGTGCAGGAAATAGTAGTAGTCAGCACTTTGCTATGGTACGATCTATTTTGTTACTTAAAAGAATTAGTAGTATTTTTGGTTTCCACAAATGAAACCCTTTGCGATATTCTACTACCACGAATTCTCTACGTACACCCCTGATCGTAAGATGGGAGTACAGTAAAGATGTAAAAAGT
>JAQQPU010025123.1:0-12213 GCA_029168905.1 Artemia sp. Kazakhstan ARC1039
GAGCAGGTTCTTTACGTAATGTCCCTCCTAAACCAATTTTACAAGTTTAAGTACTCATCTTTTTCACCACAACTTTACTTTGCGACTTTTTGCATACTCCAACATCACGTAACTTACGTATTTTACGTTTTTACCGTTACTTTACATATTTTACTGACATATTTTACGACGTCTTGCAATTTTCACAATAGGCAGCGTGCTAGCGCTGCCTAAGTAAAGAACGATGTGGGCACAATATGTTTTTTTTCTCCATACCCGGGCACTTCGTATCGAAGGAGTTGTAGTAGAAACTTTGAAAAGGGCTCATTCGATTGGAAAATGGAGTGGCTAGTGTCCTTTTTAATAGCCGAAAGTGATTGGAGGGCAACTCGCCCCCCTTAGCCCATCATTCCTACAGACACATCCAATTAAAATTTTGAGATTGCCATTTTGTTCAGCGTAGTTGATTTCCAGTTAAAAAATATATTTTTGAGGAGGTCACTCCCCCACTACCCTCAGGGCAAGTGTTTTAAGTTATGCCCTATTGGCATATAAGTTTAGAAGGCGTTGTTGTAAAAACTTCAAAAAAGGCTCATTTGATTGGAAATTCAAAGGGCTAGTGCCCTTTTTAATAGTCACACGTGATTGGAGGGCAACTAGCCCCCCATGCCCATCATTTCCCCAAACACATCCAATAAAAATGTTGAGATAGCTATTTTGTTCAGCGTAGTTGATTTCCAGATAGAAAATATGTTTTTGAGGAGGACACTCCCCCAGAGCCCTCAGGCCACGGGTTTTAAGTTATACCCTGGGGGCATATAAGTTTTTTATAGAAGGCGATGTCGTAGAAACTTCAAAAAAGGCTCATTCGATTGGAAATTCAAAGGGCTAGTGCCCTTTTCAATAGTCAAAAGTGATTGGAGGGCAACTAGTCCCCCCACACCCATTATTCCCCAAACACATCCAACAGAAATTTTGAGATAGCCATTTTGTTCAGCGTAGTTGATTTCTAGATAGAAAATATATTTTTGAGGAGGATACTCCCCCACAACCCTCAGGGCAAGGGTTTTAAGTTATGTCCTGGGGGCATATAAGGTTTTTATAGAAGGCGTTGTCGTAGAAACTTCAAAAGGGGCTCATTCGATTAAAAATTCAAAGGGCTAGTGCCCATTTTAAGAGTCAAAAGTGATTGGATGGCAACTAGCCCCCCTCCCCCCACGCCCATTATTCCCCCAAACAAAATCAATCAACATTTTTAGATAGTTATTTTATTCAACGTAGTTGAAAGTTTTGGAAATTAGGTCTTTAAGGACGACAACCCCTTCCCCCACAGCCCTCAGGGCAAGGGTTATAAGTTATGCCCTGGGGGCAAATAAAGTTTTTTATTAAAAGTGTTGTCGTAGAAACTTCAAATGGGCTCATTCAATTGGAAATTGAAAGGGCTAGTGCCTTTTTTAATAGCTGAAAGTGATTGGATAGTGACAAACGCCCCCCTTTTTATTAATTTATTAATTTGTTCCTTTAGAGCAGGGCACTTCGTATGGAAGAAGTTGTCGTAGAAATTTTGAAAAGCGCTCATTCAATTTGAAATTGGAGTGGCTTGTGCCCTTTTTAATTGTGCCCTTTTTAACATTGGAAGGCAACTAACACCCCTTCCACGCCCACCATTTCCCTAAACATATCCAATCAAAATTTTGATATAGCAATTTTGTTCAGCATAGTTGATTGCCAAATAGAAATTATGTTCTTGAGGACAGTTTCCCACAGCCCTTAGGGCAAGCGTTGTAAGCTATGCCCTGGAGGCATATAAGGTTTTTATAGCAGGTGTTTTCGTATAAACTTTAAAAAAAGGCTCATTCGATTGGAAATTCAAAGGGCTAGTGCCCTTTTAAGGTTGTGGGTGAGAAAGATGAGAACTTCAACTTGTAAAATTGGTTTAGGAAGGATATTAAGAAAAGAACTTGTTCTGAGAAGATATAATAAAGCCTTTTGAAAAGTATTGCTTTATATTGGGGTATGTAAAAAGTTGTAAAGTAAAGTTGTGGTGAAAAGGATGAGTACTTCAACTTGTAAAATTGGTATAGGAGGGACATTACGTAAAGAGCTTGTTGTGAAAAGATATAATAAAGCCTTTTGAAAAGTATTGCTTGATGTTGGGGTGTGCAAAAAGCTGTAAGGTAAAGTTGTGGTGAAAAAGAGAAGTACTTCAAGTTGTAAAATTGGTTTAGGAAGGACATTATGTAAAGAACTTGCTCTGAAAGATATAATAAAGCCTTTTGAAAAGTATTGCTTGATGTTGGAGAATGCGAAAAGTCGTAAAGTAAAGTTGTGGTGAAAAAGATGAGTACTTCAACTTGTAATATTGGTTTAGGAGGGACATTACGTAAAGAACTTGTTCTGAAAAGATATAATAAAGCCTTTTGAAAAGTATTGCTTGGTGTTGGGGTTTGCAAAAAGTCGTAAAGTAAAGTTGTGGCTGAAAAGGATGAGTACTTTAACTTGTAAAATTAGTTTGGGAAGGACATTACGTAAAGAACTTGTTCTGAAAAGATATAATAAAGCCTTTTGAAAAGTATTGCTTGATGTTGGGGTATGTAACAAGTCGTAAAGTAAAGTTGTGGTGAAAAGGATGAGCACTTCAACTTGTAAAATTGGTATAGGAGGGACATTACGTAAAGAACTTGTTGTGAAAAGATATAATAAAGCCTTTTGAAAAGTATTGCTTGATGTTGGGGTGTGCAAAAAGCTGTAAGGTAAAGTTGTGGTGAAAAAGTTGAGTACTTCAAGTTGTAAAATTGGTTTAGGAAGGAAATTATGTAAAGAACTTGTTCTGAAAGAAATTATCTATCAGATGCATTTATGGAAAAGGGGCCTTGGAGGAAGGGGGCTAGTTGCTCTACTACCCCTTTTGACTCATAAAAAGGACAGTAGAAATTCTGATTTACAATTGAATGAGCCCCCTCCGATGTTCATACTACCATTCCTTCTATAAAATCATTACTTGCCCCCGGGGCATAATTTACAAAATTTGCCCTCAGGTTCTGCTAGGCTGTGTTATCCATGGAGTCTTTGTTATATAATCGTTGATCTATTTTCAATCAAATGGCTATATAAGAAATTCGGTCGTATGTGTTTGGGGAAAAAGAGGGTTGGAGGGGGCGGGGGCTTTAGACCATCGGATCACTTCAGACTCTTAAAAAGGGAAACATAATTTTCAATTTTTGATCATTTGAGTCCCCACCGAGGTTAATACGATAACTTCTTCCATAGAAACTTTATATGTCCCCAGGGCATAAGTTATAACCCGTCCCCCGGGCTCGAGGGGGGGTTGTTGACCCCGAATGTTCTCTTATCTGATCGTTGGACCATTTCAAACAAACTGGTGGTCTCAAAATTTAGATCGGATATATTTGTGGAAAATAGGGTGTGTGTGGGGGGGGAGATGTCCTATGATTAGTTTTTTAAAATTACCATAAAATAAAAACTTGGTAAGTAAAATTAGTAAAATTGATAAAATACGGTAAAATTGGTCAAATAAGGTAAAATTGGTAAAAATAAGGTACTCCCTAGGAAATACAGGGTAAAATTAGTGTTTTAGAGTTGCTCTGTAGCTAAAAGACAAGCTGAGCATTTCTTTTGAAGCATCTCTTACAGCTTTTTATGAGACTCTTTAATGATAGTAGAGAGGACCCTAGTTCTCCCACGCTCAGACCATATATGGGCATAGAGTCCTTATGGAGAACACCTGTACTGTCAGTCCCGATCCCACACCATATATGGGCAAGGAATCCCCAGGGAGAACACGTTTCCGAGAAATTGATTGCGTAACCTAGCCTAACCTCATGAGCTCGTGACGGGGCACCATATATGGGCATAACCTCCCAAGGGAAATGGATTCCTGAGAAATTGATTGCATAATTGATTGGGAATTTTATTGATCTACGAATGATGACGGGGTTCCATTTATGGGCATTGAATACTGAACGGACATCATGCTATCATCTACAATTGACTCTAACACCGAACGGGACTCCATTTATTCATGGTTTATTAATATCTGATGGATAATGTCAAGGTCGATTTATTTGTTGTTGTTGTTGTTGTTTTTTGGCCAAGTGAAATGACACTGGGAATGATTTACATATTCGCTTAGGGGAATGTATTGATCTAGGGGAACTAAAGTTCCAAGGTCGATTTATTTGTTGTTGTTGTTCGTCCAAGTGCACGCTAGGGAGAATGTTATGATCGAGGAATAGGAAACAGGATCACATGTCTCCTTCTAAGCCAATCAGAAGGCTGGTTACATCTCCTTCTAAGCCAATCAGAGGCTCGCTTACATATGGTTTTCCCCATTACATCGCAATTCGCCCTTGAGATTTCATATATAACGGACATGCATTGTGATTAAATTATCAGAAAGTATTGTGACATAATGGATACAACAAAGAATATTATTGATGAGTTAGAAGCCTTTGCAGCCTCAATTTACCATGTAAGTTCTGTTTTAATACATTTTCATTTTCAAAATAAAATTATTTTCCTTGGTCATCCTCCAGTCTATTCAGGTAAATCCCCCTCCCACTCTAATACAAACTCCACTATACTATATTTATACTCTCTAGAAAACGTAAAATATGTTCTTTTTACCACCTAAACCCCCCTTCTCCCCCCTCTGTTTATGACTGTAATTCTTCCAATGGAAATAATTCTATTTCTCGAAAAAGGTGACTTTTTCACCCGTCTGCATTTTCAATGCACCTTTCTGTATCCTAGCAAAAGTGACAACTGACATCCGTCGCTCTGTTGTCATTAAGCCGCTCTGTTTTGACATAAAGCTCCTTGCAAGGTTATAATTAGTTTGGCACCCTTTTCCTGTGTGTTTACGATAGCGGTTTAGCCAAAGGGATTGTTTTCTCCGTCAAATTAAAAGTTTCAGACAAAAAGAGTTTGCAATAATTAAGCTAGGCCTACACAATCTGTATTTGGAGGAGTGAAACGAGTTATTCCCCAAAAATAATTGCTAACAAATATTTGTAGGACATTGCTGAAAAGGGGGGAGGGGGGCTTTATTGTGATAAATGTTTTTTTAGACAAAATTATGGCTAGGTTAGGTTATGGGCATACTAATTATCCTTCTGTAAAAAGGGGAAAATTATTTCAATACTAACTTTTATCTCTTCTTTTAAGGACAATTATGAAGAATATATTGTCCCTCCACCTGTAAAGAGAGCAAGGGAGGGTTAGGCAGCCACACAACACGCCAGCCACTGGTTGGAGAACCCTGCTGTCACATCGGTGCAAGAATTTAACGCCGTCGGCCCGTTCACTCTCCATCATGCTTTGCCTTCAAGAGCTGCCCCACCTACACAAGGTCAGGAGGTCCAACATGCTTCGCCGGGGCCTTCAGGCACTCAACTGCAGCCGGGATATAAAAATGTGAGCATTTTTTACCTAACTTATAGGAATATCTAAACAAACCCATTTTTCATCGCGCTGTGAAAGTGTGTTTGTGTGTCTCAGAGATATTAAAATATTAACCCCCCGCCCCAACCATTGTTTAAATTTCTCCGCTTCCCCTTCCCTGAGAGATATCTAAATATAATGTAATTGTTTTTGTTTTTGCTTTGTCAAAGAAAACCACCTTTTTTTCTAATCTTTCCTATTTGCTCTGGCCCCACTGTAGGCATTTTCCCTATCTCTTCAACCTCATAATAATATTTTTCGTTAATTTCTAGTCAATTACTGTTAGAACTAGGTTCTTTTTATCTCAAAATGCAGTTTTACACTAAAATATTATAGTTTATCGTATACAGGGGGCGATCGCTGTGGCGGTCGGGAAGCGCTGGCCTATGCAACCTGTAATTGGAGGAGTGAAACGAGTTATTCCCCAAAAATAATTGCTAACAAATATTTTTAGGAAATTGCTGAAAAGGGGGGAGGGGGACTTCATTGTGATAAATGCTTTTTTAAACAAAATTATGGCTAGGTTAGGTTATGGGCATACTAATTTTCCTTTTGTAAAAAAGGGGAAAATTATTTCAATACTAACTTTTTTCTGTTCTTTTAAGGACAATTATGAAGAATATATTGCCCCTCCACCTGTAGAGAGAGCAAGGGAGGAAGAGGGCGCCCCACAGCATGCCAGCCACTGGTTGGAGAACCCTGCTGTCACATCGGTGCAAGAATCTAACGTCGTCGGCCCGTTCACTCTCCATCATGCGTTGCCTTCAAGAGCTGCCCCACCTAAACAAGGTCAGGAGGTCCAACATGCTTCGCCAGGGCCTTCAGGCGCTCAACTGCAGCCGGTATATAAAAATGTGAACATTTTTTTTTACCTAACTTATAGAAATATCTAAACAAACCCATTTTTCATCGCGCTGTAAAAGTGTGTGTGTGTGTGTCTCAGAGATATTAAAATATTAACCCCCTGCCCCAACCATTGTTTGGGAGGGGTTGTTTGAACAAAATCAAAACCTTCTATGTCATCTTTTAGATTTTCGTTAAGTTGGAACTTTCAGAATATATTGAGTAGTGTATATGCTACTGCTATTAAGTGTGTTTTCAAGAATATATGTAAATAATAATCCAATTTTGAAAAAACAGTAGGGGTGATTTGGAAACTATGAAAATAAGCTATTTTCTTTTATAGGTCGTTCTGGTTCCATATTCACCATCTCCCCCCTGCTCGTCAGTTGGTGAAGGAGAGGACGCGCATGTGGAGCTCCCCAATAATTCACTATGGGATGGTATCATTTTACATCAAATTTCAGATAACTATGATGACTTTTCAGCTGATTATTTTAATGTAGATAATAGCACAGTTAAGCAGGGGGACTTGAGTCCAAACACATTGCAGCTTTTAGACAATTTTACCCTAGAATTAACAGGAACCCTCCTCTAGCCCCCTATAACCTACTTCCACTTCAATCGAATGAAGTGGCTTCGAACAACTCTATTATTGAACAATGTGGGGGAGGAAGTGGTGATAATATACAAGAGGGGGAGGGGGAGGAGAGGGGTAATATCCAATTTACATCATTCCCTGAATTTCAGCTATCAAACACAATTTTAAATAGCATAGTTGTCTACACTGCAACTTGTGGTGACCCTTTTAATTCGCTTTTGTGTGGTAATTTTGTGTTTGACCCCGAAGAAATTGTGCATGAGTATGTAGATAGAATTCGTGCTCTGCTGGAGAACCAAATTCAATTGTGGGAAGGGAGGAGGGATTCAATTAATGTTTCTATTGTTTTAAAGGTGTTTTATTTAAATGAGGGAAAAAGTGAAGTTTACCATCATTATGTACATACCGAGATGCGTGTGATTTATCCAAATTTAGAGAATTTTGAGGGTGCCTTTTCCGAGTGGATAGCTCATATTATTGCGCATCTTGAGAATTATAACGAAAATGGGAGCGGGTCGGTATTTCTTTATGTTGAAAATTTAAGTGTTAATATCTGTAAATTTAAGAAAGATTTTCTTTTAAGAGGGGGACATGGGGGAGGGAGGGCAACCGAATTAAAATATAATCCAGATTTAGTAGGTTGTCGTGGTGTCCAGAAGATCTGTTTTGAAACAGATCATAAATGTTTCAAGTACGCTTTCCTCATATCAGTATTTCAGCCTCTAGCAGATGACGCTACCAAGACGAATTTAGATCACTGGGCTGTAAATGGAAAGGAGGGGTCCAATTTCTCCATTGTAGGTTTCACTTGTTTAGAGGGAAAATACCCAGTAACGCTAAGATCTATTGATATTTTTGAAAGGGCCAATGCCCATTTAAATATCGGCGTTACTTTGGTTCAGTATGAAACTGGATTTGAAGATGGGGTTCGTTCAAAAAAGAAGGGGTGATGTTCCCAGTAAGGGGCTCGTCGATTGAATTGGTCAAACACTGGGTTTGGTTGTTGTACACACCACCATCTAGTGACCTAGCCAATTCAATTGGCCATTTTAACCCAATCACAGACATCAGTAGAGTTCTGGGGGAGGGTAAGAAAAGGGGGGTATGTTTCTACTGTCCGACATGCCTTTCTCAATTTTGGACAGAATTAAAGTTGCAAAATCATATGAAGCAGTGTAGACAGCATGGCTACCAGTCAGTGGAAACGGTTTCAGGGGATAGGGCCATTTTACGTTTTAAAGATTTTCAGAACACCCTCTTCCAGAGCAACAAAATATCTTTGGACTGTGAGGCTAAGTTGGTGGAATGAACGATCCTTGATTTCCGAACCGAATCAAAGAACATCAAGCTATTGCAGAGTCCTAAGCCCGTGCCCTATGAGACAGTTCTAACACCATGCAGTTGTTAGAAATAGTAGAAACATTGGATGAGGGAGAGTGCACGGTCAAGGCACTGACTAAATTAATTGACACGGCTAGTGGAGCTATTTCTCGTTTGAGAAATACGCATTATCCTATGGTGTTGTCTGCAGAGGATCGTATCGCGATTAAAAATCAAAAAATATGTTGGGTTTGTAAGGGGGAGTTTGAAGAGGGTGATAAGGGAACTATCAGGACTAGAGGGGGGAGGGGTAAATTCAGAGACCATAATCACTTATGGCAGGAAATATCCTCTGGGGGTAGTAATTTTAGAGGGGTAGCGCATCAATCGTGTAACTTAAATGTTAGCCAGCAGTATTTTATCCCAGTTTTTATCCACAATGCAAATTATGACTTAAAATTTATTTTAACGGCACTGGCACGTATGCACTGGGAGGGAGGGGGAGTAGACAGTCCATGGGTAAATAATTCATTTACCTATAACATTATTCCAAAATCGGCCGAGAATTTGCTGCTTCTCGAGCTGAAATGGCAGGTGGTAAATAATGGGCATACGTGTTGGAATAAAATCAGGTTTTTAGATTCTTTTAGTTTTTTCCCAAGGCATTGAGTCAATTGATTCAAGTGCAGAAAAGCGACAATTTTGATATTTATCCTTTGCTTAAACAGCACTTTCCAAACACTGAAATGTATGACCTATTGACCTTTAAAGGTGTATACGCATACGACTATGACTATTCTTATGCTCGCTTAAGCGAGGTGAAACTACCTCCAATTGAAGCTTTTTACAATTTACTCACCAACAGTGAATGCACAGCCGAGGACTATGAGTTTGCCAAGAAGGTGTGGTCTAAGAGGAATTATAAAAATGGGTGGGATTATTGTAGACTGTACTTGGCCAGTGACGTTTTAACTCTGTTGGACATAGTCTGCAAGAATACAAACCAAATCTATTCAGAGTTCGGGCTAGATATAGGTTATAATTTTTGCACACCGCATTTTGTGATGGATTTGATTTTAAAAATTAGTAGGGAGGAAACAGGCCTAATAACTGATGTAGATCAGCACCTTTTTGTAGAGTGTTCAATGAGGGAGGGTATGTTTTTCATGGGGATTGCGTCTTGTCAACCGATCCGAGCGGACAAAACAGCAACACCGGTGCAAAGTCAAATGCAGTGTTCTTGGACATGAACTCATTGTACCCCTCGGCAATGTCTCACTACTCTTCGATGTGTGGGAACTATCAATGGCTTGAGAATCCTTGTGAGTTCCCCGACATTACCACCGTCGAGGACAATGGGCTTTAAGGATGGTTCTTTGAAATTGACAGGCATATTCCACTGGCGCTTCATGATTCAGTCAGGGATTTTGTTTTTCCCTGTATCAATTGACCAATGAGCAGGGACTCACTGAGCCCCTACAATCAATCATTGGTCGAGGAGGTGGGGATGCACTGGACCCCCTCTAAGCAAAAACTGATTGCTGATTTGGACCCTAAGGTGAATATCGTTGTTCACCATGTGCTTTTGCACTGGATGGTGAACAATGGTTTCAAGATCACCAAAATACATAGGGTCCTGCAATTCAATCAGAAACTATATTTGAAGACGTTTATTGACACTTTTGTTGATAAACGCTCTAGGGCAAACTCCAAAGTAGAGAAGGAAATGTACAAACTCATTCTAAATTCAGCGTTTGGCAAAATGTGTGAAAGCGTACGCAACAGATCTCGCTGCGACGTCGTGACTGATCCTCAAGAGTGTGCACGGATTATTGCCGACCCCAATTTTACATCGTTCACGAGCATAGAGGCTGGCATGGTTCTTTTACACAGGAAAAAGAGAAATGTGGCACTGAACAAGAATATAGCAGGAGGTAGTTCAGTACTTGAAATTTCCAACAAGCTAATGTTATCGTTTTTTTACAATGTGTGCAAGGTGCAATGGCCACGGGAGGGGGAGGTTCAAGTTTACTATGGGGATACAGATTCTCTGCTGTTAAAGGTAAAAACTGAGGATTTATTGGGAGATTTATAAAATGGGGAACACATCAGATCGCGGATGGATTTCACGAACTGGAATCCGTCCCTCTACCCCGAGTTGGTGAAACGTCAATCCCCCAACCAACTACTAATGTTAAAATCAGAGACGGGGAGTGATTTGATATCCAGGGGGGTGTTCCCGGGTCCTAAAGTTTATTGCGTTGAAACACATAATGGGGATGTAAAGCAGGCGTGTAAAGGGGTGCCTACACATTTTGTAAAGAGCAATTTCATCATTAGCGTGTACAGAGACTGTGTAGAAAGTAGCCTAGTGCCGAGAGCAGAAGTGCTTTCAATTCGCTCTCTAAAGTATAAAAATTATACTGTAAGAGCGGAAAAAAATGCAATGTCTATTATATCTGACAAAGTCTCTGTGCTCAACAATGGTGTAAGTGTACTGCCACATGGACACTACCTTTTTTCAGACCTGGTTAAATTCATAGACTATCGCAATCAACTTGGTCTGGATAAATTAGCCTAACCACTAACCAACTAACCTAACCAAACCACTAAGCCTTCATAAATTAACTAACCCAACCACACCTTAACCACCTTAACCCAACCTAACCTGCAGCAGTGACGACAACTATTGTACTGTTTCGCCCCCGCGGCCCCAGGAGGGTTGGGGGATGGGGGGTCCCGCCCGCGGCTGGCCTTCGGCCTGTGGCTCCCGGGGGTTGGGGGGTATCTTTTAAATTCATTATGTTCAACTGTGCTATTTTAAGTTTTAAATTGTTTTTTTAAGTGAAAGATTTTTTTGTTGTACAAATAGTGCTGTTATACAAAAATGTGTGTGCAAATAGTGTTGTTCTTGACGTACAAAAAGTGTTTTTGTTAATAAGTGAAAAAAGTTTATGTACAAATAGTTGGTTCTTGTTGAGCCAAAAAAAGTGTTTTTGATAATAAATATTGTTCATGTTATTGTTCTTGTTGAACAAGTGTTTTTGTTCAATAAATGTTCTTGTTGAACTTAAAAGTGTTTTTGTCAATAAATGAAAAATATTGTTCTACAAATAGTGTTAATAAATATTGTTTTCTTGTTGAACAAATAGTGTGTGTGCTATTCATGCTGTACAGAAAAGTGTTGATGTCAATAAATGAATGAAATATTGTTTTGTTGTTCTTGTTATTGAATAAAGTACTAGGTAGATCTAAGGGAAAATTATTATTTATTCATTAGACAAGTATGGTTTACAGTTAGTTGTAGACCGACTATTCTCAATAGCAGCAGTATATATCAATTTAAAATACCATTCAGATCGCTTCCTTGTGGGTCGTCAATGTCAGATAAAACGTTTAGAATGTTTATTAAAAAGTCAGAGATGTACGAAAAAAGAAATTTTCAAAGAAATCGATGCTACTAGCAGACTCATAAAGCCATTAATTATTGACTGAGCGTACTAGGAAAAAAGTACTTTTGCATAGAATAAATTCAGCTACACAGTTATTTCATAGCATCAAAAGGATCTTACAACATTTCACAGAATCGAGAGACTACTATTGCCATCTACCAAACTATAGCTATAGATGGCAGCACAGTCCCAGGTTTCTCTACGTTTAAGTTAGGTTAGGTTAGTTTATCATGAGCCACTTATGATAAGCTAACCTAACCTAACCTGACTTAAACATGGTACAAAGTTGACATGGGGGGATTTTCCAGCGAGTATGGTTAGGTTAGGCTAGATTAAGTTAGGTTAAATTAGGTTAGATTAGGTTAGGTTAGGTTAGCCTACGTACGGGCGCGTACGTAGGCTAACATAACCTAACCTAAATAATTTCTTAGACCACACTTCTTTTCCATTAAAAACAAAAAATTTTGAAACAAGAAAAACGGGTTTTAATTTTCTATGAAGCAGTGAAATACAAAACAATTAATTATGCACAAAAGCTCCGAATATTTCGGCCCCACA